>CAUYON010202793.1:0-44205 GCA_963573935.1 Arctocebus calabarensis
GCTCAAGCGAGTCTCCTGCCTCTGCCTCCCAAGTAGCTGGGACTACAGGCACCCACCACAATGCCCGGCCATTTTTTGGTTGCAGCTGTCATTGTTGTTTGGCGGGCCCAGGCTGGATTCGAACCCGCCAGCTCAGGTGTAAGTGGCTGGCGCTTTAGCCCGCTGAGCTATAGGTGCTGAGCCATTTCTTTTCTTTTATATGAGAAAAAATCCCAGGTAACTTTCCTACTTAAGAACTCACAATGGCTTCCTCTCTCTCTCTCTTTTTGAGTCACAGTCTCACTCTGTTGCCCCAGGCTAGAGTGCTGTGGCATCATAGCTCACAGCAACATCAGACTCCTGGGTTCAAGTGATCCTCCTGCTTCAGCTTCCTGAGTATCTGGGACTACAGACACCCACCATGATGCCCAGCTAATTTTTTTATTTTTAGTAGACATGGGGTCTCTCTTTGGTCAGGCTGGTTTCTAATTCCTGAGCTGGAGAAATCCTCCTGCCTTGGCCTCCCAGAGTGCTAGGATTACAGGTGTGAGCCACTTCATGCAGCCAGTGGTTCCCTATTTCTTCTAGCATCAAGTCTCCATTTCCACCTTAGCGTGTATGTCCTCTCTCTGTCAACCTGACCTCCCAACATAGACCTCATCTTATTGCTTCCTTCACATAATCCAGCATCCACCTTCTACCTTATCAGGATCACATGATGTCTTTGTCAGAGCTGGCTGCTGTAACAAACTGCCACAGCCTGCTGGCTTACAACAACAGAAACATATTCCTTACTGGTCTGGAGGCTGGAAGTCTAAGATCAGGGTGCCAGCAGGGCCAGGTTCTGGTGAGGACCCTCTTTTAGGATGTAGACAGTCTCCTGTATCCTCAAGTGGCAGAAAGAGAACTTGTTGGCTCCCTGTCCTTGTAAAGGCACTAATCTCATTCATGAGGGCTCCACCCTCAAGACCTAATTACCTCCAAATACCATCCCATTGGAATTAGGGTGATATGAGGGGCATACACTCAGTCCATATCACCTGGGAAGATCATTTGTATGAGCAGGCATGTGGTTTTGGCGGTTCGTGTCAAATGATCATTAACCTTAAGATTTGCCACACTCTTCCCCATAAAACTGCAAGTTCCCTTCTAAGCTGAGCTATGGAGGAAGAAAAAGTTTGGGTTTATGATCAAACTCTTTGCTTGAGTTTCTTCCCTTGGATACTTTCTAACTGGAAAGTGTAAGCAGGGATTCATGTGCCACATAACTGTCAACCCCAAACAGCCGGAAGGAGCATATTTTACACAATCTAGGGCCAAGGATGACAGGACCAGGCACCTGCCTATTCACGTGCGGCCCCAGTGGCCTCTGCAGGATTTTCATTGTCAGCTTTGGCTTAATGCAATTGGACATTTTTCCTGGTTGATTTTCTGATGTTGGCAGCAGCAGCAACATCACAGTCACTGCAGCACAGATTCATCTGAGTTGGCTCAATTCTACCAGGGAGGTCCCCAAAGCACGGAGGAAATCTCAAAACTTGGCACTTGGGGACTAATGCAGCAGCTTTTTCCTCATCTCATCTGGCCCTAAACACACCTCTGTGAGTCAGGCAAGCATGAAAGCAGCACATGCGTTCCACTGACCACACATGGCACTTAAATCCACAAAAACCCACTGGTTCTGCCACAGTCATCATAGAAAGTTTCGTGACCTCTCTGAGCTTCATTTTCTTCATCTGCAAAATGGATATTACAAAAGTTCTCCCATGACAAAGTTGTGAATGTATTTTGTAAACTGCCTCACACCTATTTGTGAGTTTAATTATTGATCACGTACAAGAATCATTATTTTACAGATTAGGAGGCCAGGCTCAAATAGGTGGGTGGAGTCAGGAATTAAAAATCCGAGACTCAGACCTTTTTGCTACGTGGAGGAGAGAGGGTCTAGCTTGTCTTTTGAAGAGAGCTGCCATTTCCAATGGGAATAAAGATCGGGCCAGCACAGGGCGGGGCTGGGCAAAGAGAAAGTGGAGGCGGGCCAAGGAGATTAAGAGCATTCACAATAGTTTAGAAGGGAGAGTTTAGATCAGGCCTGAAGAGTCAGACCGTAGTGACCTCTTTGATTAATATGAATCCTTGGAAATGGTGTTCCTTTTGAATAAAGCCAGCAGGATTAGAAGAAAAAATCTTTATAAATCCCATGAAGCCAGAGAGGCAGGTGTTACATAGCTTGACAGTGCTTGGGTGGCCAACAGCACAGAGAGGCGGCCCTGGGATGTGGGGGCCCAAGTTATCAGTGCTACCCTCTGCCATCCTCTGCTCATACCCCGAACCTGTTATGGGGCATGAAGGTCCCCCTGTCTTTGAACTACGTGAGTCCAGCAGAATAGCATAGAATCAAAAATCAACACATTTGCTGATAAATGGATTCACCTAAGGAAAAGAATATTTGCTTGAAGTGCTGCCTTGGGGGTTTTGCATTTCAAATCTTCATTTCCAGTGCTGTCTCCCTTTCAAGGCATCCCAGGGAAGAAAGGACAGGATTCTCAGAGGTGGCTTCTGCAGAGGATGTCCTAAAATAGCACTCCAGGTAAGGGCTTTCCCAGAGGGTCAAGTTTAGGGAGATGGAGCTGATTTAGAAGGAAGGTGAGCTTCAGGGTGGCCGGACACCCAGAAGCTGCTTTCCCGGCCTGGGGTTCTCATGGCCAGCTCTGTTAGCTCCCCTCCCCTCCTGCCCTCTCTCCAAAGCACTCTTTGGGCTTCTTCCCTCTTACCTGCAGTTCTAACCCTTTTTGCTTCATAGGGCCCAAATCTCCCAGGCACCTGTGACAAATTAGACATCTGGGTGGTGCAGACTTCAACTGAGGACCCCAGCTACACTCTGTGGCAGAACACGGTTTCTTTGGTTCATGTGATATTTTCAAGTCGAGAAACTTTACAAAGAAATCCAAATATTTTACTTCTCCCGAAAAATCAGTGGATCCGATATTGTTGGGCTCACCGTGCGCATGACCTCAAAGCTGAGCTGAGCGAGAGGCAGCGCCCTCTAGCGGAGGCCGGAAGTATCACGGTCGTCGGTATCCTCAGCCATCTTCCGAGCTTCCAACAGCAGTTTGAATTTCTAACTCCGATGCATAGTTTGTGTTTTGTCCTCTAATACGTTTGGTGTGTATTATTTTATTATCGAGTAAAAATTCAATTCTAAACCTTTTTTAGGTGCATCCTGCCACACATGACGGTGATAGCACTCCTTCCAGGGGGAAAAGGTATTCTGTGGAAGGTGACAGGCCGGGCGCTGTAATCCCAGCACTCTTGAGCTCAGGAGCGGAGACCAGCCCCGAGAGCAAGACCCTGTCTCTAAAAATAACCAGACGTTGTGCTGGGCGCCTATAGTTCCAGCTACTCCGGAGTCAGGAGGATCACTTGAGGCCAAGAGTTTGAGGTCCCTGTGAGCTCTAGTGCCATGGCACTCTACCTAGGGTGACAAAGTGAGACTCTGTAAAAAAGTAATAACAACGTTTACAAACCCTGCCTTACAGGATGACCTTATTGTCATCCTTACTTATTATGACCTTATTATGACCTTACTTATTATGTTAAAGTAATAAACAGATAAAATGTGAACAGAGGTTTTTTTTAGATTGATGGGCACAAAATTCTTCATTGACAATGACAAGAGTTGTTACCCTTCAGTTAAGTTTTGCACATTGTGAGGTAACAGGAAAAATCAGGGCTGAGAGTAAAGCAATTTTGCTCAGCCCCATCACTATTTAGCCATAAAGTCATTGATGGGGCAGTGATACCTCCACAACTCAGTTTTACCATCTGTAAAATGACTCTATTATTCTAGGTCAGCCTTTTCCAAAGTGCATTACACTGAACAAGAGTCTCAGAGACTATTCATTCTTATCATACATAAAAAATGTCTTTGATTGTCAATACATTTTGGGAAGTACTAGGACAAGTCCTCTTTTTTTTTTCTTTTTTTTGCAGTTTTGGGCTGGGGCTGGGTTTGAACACACCACTTCTGGTATATAGGGTCGGTGCCCTACTCCTTTGAGCCATAGGTGCCGCCCAAGGACAAGTACTATTAAACAGGTTCTTTATTGTGGGACTTCTCAGAGATTTTGCTCTGCCAATGTGCACTGTCAATTTTCAAGAAGAAAATGTAACATAATATGCAGTATTTTCCAAATTTGTTTAACTATCAAAACATTTTTTGTTTATTTGTACGAGGAGCATCTTAGAAAGCATGCTTGTGAAGAAGTCTTTTAGAACATCCAGTGAGGCACTTGTAAGGCTCTTTCTGTCCTGACGTTAAGAACATAGTTATACCTAAGTCAGACAAGGGATTGCTGTGGTTTGAATGTCTCCTCAACACTCATGATGACATTTAATCCCCAATGTGGCGGTACTGAGTGGTGGGGCTTCTAAGAGGTTGTTGAAGGCAGAGCCCTCATGAATGGATTCGTCGGTTCATAGACTAATGAATTCATGGGTTATCATGGGAGAGGGGCTGGTGACTTTTTAGAAGAGAAAGAGAGACGTGAAGTTGGTGCACTCAGCCCCCTTGCTCTGTGATGCCCTGCGCCACCTGGGGATTCTTCAGAGAGTCCCACCACTCTCATCTGATGAATCCCTCAACCTCAGCGTTCCCAGCCTCCATAACTGTGAGTAATAAATTCCTTTCCTTTATGAATGACTCAGTTTCAGGTATTCTGTTATAGGCAACAGAAAACAGACTAAGACAGAAATCAAGAAATACATCCTTTGTTTCTACTTGGTGTTGTCTGTGAATCATCAGCCTTGCTGAGAATTCAGCATGTGTTCCTGACAATATAGGAAAAAACCTTTCAGTGTGGGTGATGTGATCCAGGAAAAGGCCAGCAGAGTGTGTGTGTGTGTGTGTGTGTGTGTAGCAAACACTGCATGGGCTGGCAAAAGCACCAAGGGGACTTCCTCTGGAGGAATGGTCCCTACATATTTTGGCACCAGGGACTAGTTTCATTGGGGACAATTTTTCCACGGACTGGGAGAGGTGGGCACGTTAGACTCTCATAAAAAGCACACAACCTAGAGCCCTTACATATGCAGTTCACGGTGGGATTTGTGCTCCTATGAGCATCTACTGCCGCTCTGATGTGGCAGGAGGCGGTGCTCAGGTGGGGATGGAGCCGTGGGGAGCGGCTGTAAATACAGATGAAGCTGCACTTGGTTGCCCTCTGCTCACCTGCGGTGTGGCCTGGTTCCTATGGGGTCTGGGGACCACAGCTTTAGAGGTAGGAGCCTGAAAGAACCTTACACAGTCTCTTATCAGGCTGAGAACACCACCCCATCGTCAACCCCCACAGCTGGATGACCAGACACAAGTAGCACTCGTGTCTACTGTCCATATGGTATTTGTGGGGCCATGTGAGACCCAGTTTGCAGCTGGCTCCTGTCCTCTCCAAATGTCTCGTTCCACCCTTTGTTGAAGTTCATCCTGTGCAGACTTTTTCTTCCCAGCTCCATGATTATTGGGAAGCAGCTTCCACCTATCTCATTTTCTTACTCTTGGCCTCAAGTTCAGGTTCTACAAGGACCCCTGCTCCCCCTGACATTGTAAATACTAACCTACCAATTTTCTCCAGTGGTGCTTTTTCTTTCTAGGAAATGTTGTCCCACTCAGTTCCTTGTGCTTGGAGTGATGATGACCTTATGTTACAGGGGAGAAGGCATCTTAGGTGACACAGAAGACCCTTGAGAGTTAAGTTCTTCTGTAGCGAGGATTCCTCCTGTTCCCTGCTTCATGGTCTGATGCAAACACCTGAGCTGCACGTCCTCAGACCTTGGTTAACTCAGTGCTGTCTGCCTGGAGTGTCCTCATCCCCAGTCTCCAGCTATTAAAATCATAGTCTGTGGGCTTGACACGGTGGCCCCCTCCTCTGTCAGGACTTCCCCATGCCCAGAGCTATGAATAAGCTCCCCTTTCTTTCCATCTCCTGATCATTGATAAGTCCTTGTTATAGCTGTTATCTTATTTCCCCTTAGTTATTTTTATCTTAGGTTTCCCACCACCCCAGAGCCTTAGCTCTCAGCACTAAGGCTCGCTCACCTTTGTATCGCCCACTCACTTGGCCCTGGGTCTGACACAGAAATGGCTGCTAGTGCATATCCCCTCCACGCTGTGCTGAATGCCATCTTTCCAGAGGGCTTTGCTGTACTCTGGGGCACACTCTCTGACTTCAGCATGAGTCGTAATCACTGGGGGAACTTATTAGATGCCACCAGATTGAACAGAGACTTGAACGGGATAAAAATACTAATGCTATGAGGATAGGAAAAGAAAAGTCAGTGAGAAACTCCAGGAAAGGCTCAAAGCTTTACAAAAGAATAACTGTAATTATAGCACCCTCCTTGATGCTATAATGAACAGTATTGATAGAGTCGGAATAAATTATTGGTTTATTGATTTAAATAAAACAGCGATATAATCTTATAAGGAAGATGGAAGAGGGTCTTGGGATATTATGGTATGAGAGAGTCCTACTTATTATAACAAAAGTTGATAGGTAATGTGTCTAAAATGAAGACATAGCTACGTCTGCGTATTTTTTTGGAAACAAGCAAATAAACACCAGGACAAACAATTAAGTTAAAAGTGGTTTCCCTTGAAGGCTGGGACTAAATTATGGACAGGGAAATGGTAGGAGACTGTTGGTTTTTCTTAGAAGCCTTTCAAATGATTTGATCTCTTATCTATCTATAAATATCACCTCAGTTAAAACTTTAAAAAAATGCAGATTTCTAGACCCTTTCCGTGACCTACTAAATTACTACCTCCGGATTTGGCACCTGGATTTTTTACAAACTCCTTGGGTGATTCTGAGTCACCCTCACATTTGATAACTGGTGTGATGCATGCATGAGGCATGACAATTAAGTTCATGAACTTGTCATCGTGCACAGAAATGAAGAAAACATTGTAAAAATCCTTTGAATTTATGTCAAAATTCATTGGCTGATTGTGAGAAGCATAGTAGACCAATTAAACAGCAATAGAGAAAGAGTTCTGAAAATCCTGGCGGAAAACTCATGGCTCTTTCATGATGACACAAGGAACCAGCTCACAGGGCACGGTCTGGGAGGGAGTTTTTATCCAGTAAACAAGTAACGGTGTTGGAACACCCTCCCCACTCACCTGATCTGGCCCCCAGTGACTTTTTTCTTTACCCAAAGATAAAGAAAATATTGAAAGGAAGACATTTAAATAACACTAAGGACATCAAAATAATATGACAACAGCTCTCTCTAATGGTCATTCCAGAAGAGGGGATCCAAAATTGCTTTGAAGGTGGACTAGGCCCTGGCATACACAGCTTCCCAAGGGGGGTACTTCAAAGGTGACTGCGGTGATATCCAGCAACAAGGTATGGAGCACTTTTTCTAGGATGAGTTTGCAAACCTAATTGTCAGAACTTGCATGTTCCTTGAGGGTGCCCATAAAGTTCATATGCACTTTACTATGTTAAACTATCTTAAATTGCACAGGAACTTCATGTGTACCCTGGACACAGAAGCACTGTAGGTGGGGACTCAGAAAGTGCGATGTCCCCAGCAATCTTCCTATAGTTTCCAGACTACGAATCTGAGACTGTGTTGGGGACCCTGCGGGATGCAGAGTCATGGGCCTCCCACATCTGTCCGTGGAGGCAGAGAATACACACAGGAAGCTAGCACTCCCTGGGAAGAGAGGAATTGGGTCGGGTCCTAAAGTAGCCCTGGCTCCAGGCACTGTTGTGGGGTCTGCACCGACTGTGTGTAAAGCACAGGCACTGACCTGGGCACTGCCTCTCGGGGGGGGGGGGCAGGGCAGGTGCATGGCTTTATTCTCATTACCTTTCACTTAGGCCAAATACTATGAGGATGGGAAAAGAATAGCCAATTAGAAACTCTAGGAAAAGTTAAAAATCTCTAAAATACTTTTAATATGATAAGCCTGCGGTCAGGAAGAAGTGGGGACAGGTGGGGTTGTCCTTCCCTTTCCACCCTTAGAGGTTCTGGTTCCCCAGCAGAAAGGAGCTATATCTTGGCTCTGAGCATGATGAACTTGGAGCCCGGCTGCCAGACAGCGAAGGGTCTAATGGGACCCTTCCTCCATTCTTTAGGAGGTAGAAAGCACTTTTATTTTTGAAAGATTTGCTCCAAGACCATTCCAAGTGCAGGAGAAATAAAGGGATACATTGTAGAATCAGATAAGCGTCACTTTTATTCCCAAAGGATTTTGAATGCCACAGATGGAGTGACAATAAAAAATGGTAAAAACTAATGTTTAATAAACACTTGCAACGTGTCAAACACTGTTGCAAGTGCTTTATGTGAATGTAATCATTCAGTCTGCACACTAACTCTAGAAGCTGGGTAGGGATGGCTGTTGTTCCTATTTTATAGATGAGAAAACTGAGGCTCAGGGAGATGAAGGGACTTGCTCGTGGATACCAAGTCAATGGAAATCTGGGATTCAAACCCAGGCAGCCTGGCTCCAGGGCCCCTGCTCCACCCTGCACCTGTCAGCCCCAAACCTGCAGGCCACACTCACCTGTGCCGTGGAAGCTCTCCTCACAGGACTGCCACAGCCCCACGTGGAACCTGTGCTGGATGAACTTGTCCTCCCCCACCTCCCAGATGTACTGGACCGCCCGGCTCTCGTCGTCCCTCCGGCCATCACTGCCCTGGCTGAAGTGGATGCAGTGCAGCCCACCCAGCTGGTCCTGGCACAGCGGCTTCACCACCTGCCGGGTCCCCTCGCACCAGTGGCTACTGCCCAGGGCAGTGAGGGAGAAGGCCAGGGCCAGGCAGACGGGGAGGAGGGTCAGTGCCCGCTGCCGCCTGGCTCTGTCCATGATAGAATGAGGCGTGTGGGGGCAGAAGGAGCCGTGGGCCCTCGCTTCCTGGCTTCCTGGTGTCAGCTCGGCAGCCCTGCCATCTGGTGTCCTGACGCAGCCTCCTGTCTCGTCCCCCAGGGAGCCCGAGTGTGCATCTGTGCAGCTGCTCACACGCCCGTCAAGGGGCTCGGCTCTGCAGTCCTCCCCAGGGTGTGGAGGTGCAGGGGGGCACTGGGCTTTTTAAAAAAATTACAGTCAAATGCACACAACATGAAATTCACCATCTTAGCCATTTCCAAATGTGCTCATTGGTGCCTTTAAGTACATTGCCCCTCTTTGCAGACAGCTCTACCACCCACCTCCAGAACTTTCTCATCTTGCAAAACTGGAGCTCTGTGCCCTCTCCCCACCCCCATTCTCCCTCCCCCAGGCCCTGGCACCCACCATTCGACTTTCCGTCTCTATGAATCTGACTACTCTAAGGACCTCGCCTAAGTGGAATCATATAGTATTAATTCTTTCGCGTCTGGCTTCTGTCACTTGGATGTGTAGGGTGTGTCAGAATTCCCTTCCTTTCTGGCAGAATGATATTCTATCATCTTTATCACAATTAGTTTCTCCTTTCAGCTGTTGAGTGACACCTGGGTTGCTTCCTCCTTGGGGCTATCTCGGAAGGTGCTGTCTTTGACCGAAGACCAGGGGCGTTTGGGTGAGTGTCTGGCTGATGTTGTTCGACGCTTACCCTTTCCACAGAACAGGGTGCTCAGAACTGGAGTCCCCCAAACGGGGAATCCTGAAGCCTTTGTAGGAGACTTCAGGAGGGGCTGAAGAGCACAGCTGTGAGAGGCGAGGCATAGGCAGGTGCTGTGTGGGTTGGGGAGGGCGGTGGGTACCCCACTTGGGTGCAGAATTCCACACCTTCCTGGGGCGTCCGAAGCTGGCAGAGCCCTCTCTCAGCACCCCCTCTCAGGCCCTTACTAAATGGGACAATGGTAGGAGCAGTGAGGTCGGAGATCCTTAAGGAGCAGAGGACACGGAGAAGGAGGGAAGGCAGGAAAAGATTGTGCCAGGCATCGGAAACACACAGGTTCTTGCCTACGTGTTAGACACCTCCCGTAGACCCCCAGATCTAACCTGGGCAGTGGGAGAGAAGGGCAGTACCTCTGGGTTAATCACGGTATCTGTACTTTGCTGGGGAGTCTGAGGAACGGTGCTGGGCCTTCTCAGGGGCCTCACGAACCACGCCTGTGTGTCCTGGGTGCTGCCTGGTCGCGTGGCAAGTGGCATTACCACGTTTGGTCACTAGATGGCATCCAACCCACAGAAGGAGGAGGTCCTATGTGGCACCAATGCTCATTCCTCCAGGAAAAAGATATCTTCCAGAAAAGCTTCAAAGAGATGAGACAGAATATTCTTAGAAAGGAGACATTTTCCTTACCAGCCTGCAATTTGAAAGATCTTTAACGTGCAGTGACAAGACAGTGTCACAGCCACATCCGAGAGGTGGGAGTCACTTCATTCTGTTCTCTGCTGGCCGGAGAGATGACCACATTGGTTCCAGAGGTCACACCATCCTAAGAGTTTATTTTTTTTTGGGGGGGGGTCTTTGTTCAGATTGGGCATTTTAGTGCTAAGGTTTAAAATCTTGCCACGTGGAGTTTTTAAAACTTCTATTAAGTGAAGCTTACCTGTTTCCTCCACTGTTCTGGATTCACTCAGAGAAATTGACTGAGACAAACTCCTGTGGTTTTCCTTGAATGGAAAAAAACCAAAACAACAAAATAAAAGTAAGCAAAAATCTATTCTTCTTACTCCTGCTGATGGGAAGTTTCATCCAATCAGGACGTCCTCTGACCTGGGCCTCCAGTTTGGGACACCAGGAGACGTTGGAAGCAGATGCTGGGAGTTGGCTGGACAGAGGTGGGGTGAGGCAGGGCCAAGCAGATCCTTCCTGACACATGGTTACGAGCCTAAAAGAGAATAGGAACTCGCCCAGAGAGGGTACGCGTAAGGAATGGCACCTTCTCACATAGCTGCAGTCGGGTGACTCTGGTCAGAAGACCTGGGTATCCTGCTTATTGCTGTGTGGCCTTGGCCAGCAACTTAACCTCTCTGAACCTCAATTCCTCCCAGCTGTCGAATGGAGACTCAGTCGTACCCTCATAGGGTTATTGTGGGGATGCATGGATAGGGTGGTGGATGAAAAGCTTTTGTAATGTGAATTGCGGTGAGAATGTGTTAAGATGTTGGTTAGTAAGTGACAAATCAGGAAGTCTACAAAAAAGGATCATCTGCCAGGTGGGCTGAGCAATATGTGCATTCAATAGGAAAAATGTTGGAGTTTCCAACACACTGTTTTGCTATTGTGTAGACCCTGGGAGTCTGCTTCCGGTCCTGGGTTGGGAACTTCTCCCTCCCAGGTGAATCCACTGTCTCCTATAGTCTCAGCATAAACAGTGTTAGGAAGGCCTTAAGAAGCGGAGGACACGGATGAAGGACGGAGGGCAGGAGAAGATTCCTCTGGGCATCTGAAACACACAGCTTCTTGACTACAGACCTTTGTGGACCTGCCTCGGCCTGGCCCTCAGGAGCTTGATGTCTTAGAAGGAGATATCACCCGTCCAAGAGACACTTGCCTCCCAACAGACTCAGGGCCCATTGTCCCCTGCCGGCTGCCCCTCTGCCGCTCAAACCCGAGCCTGTCTCAGCCTGGCCTCGTGCACGGAGCACAACCCATGGTGTGGAACCCTGACTGCCTTGCTCTGTCTCCCCGGCCTGCTGAGGAAATCCCAGGGCCTGCAGCTGACGTGGGGAAGGTCTGGGAAAAATCTCCCTGCTTTTGGAGGGGCGGGGGCGGGGGACGAGCCTCTGCTGATGAGGACTCTGGAGACTGGGTAGGTCGCTCAGGACCAGTTCAGACGCTCCCGGCGTGGCGTGGAGAGGATTTGTGCAAACATTTCTTCTCTGGACAAAGAGGAATGCGAGAGGAGGCTGCCTGCGGTACATCGCGGGCTGCTGGAGAGATGTGCCCGCGCTTGTGAAAGTGCGCCAGGATGACGAAGCCAGAACTGAGCAGGCCGAGGCCTGGGAGGGGAGCGGGACCCCGGCCCGGGCTCCCTGAGCTGCCCATGGTCATCCCGGCTCCCGGAGGGGCCAGCCCGCCCCTCTCCCCCAGGAAGCCTTTGCTGCGGACCCCTGGGAGGCCCTTCCTCACCCTGGTGCTGCTGGTTTCCATCAAGCAAGTAAGAGCAGTTCGTGATTATTATTACTAATGACGACGATTGTTAATATTATCAGTTGTGCGTATTTTCTGAGTATAGAAGCAACTTAAGGCTCTTGTGGACAATTTGGAAATAGGAAACAGTGTTAAGGAGGTGACGCTCAGCCACAATCCTAACATTCAGAAGTAATCACTGCTAAGATTCTGGCATATTTTCATGCATTTTTGAAAAACAGCTGAAATCATGAAACATAGCATTTTGTATCCCGGTTTCCCCTTTTGTGTAAGCATCTTCGTGTGGCAGCTTGAACCCTATAAATAGCATTTCAAATTGCTGCTTCTATACTCCCGTGGACCTTCAGCTTTCCCTGGGTTGGACTATTTTGGTTGAACAAACAGTTGTCTTTTTTCCCCTTCTTTTCCTTGCTTTTCTTCTCTTTTTTCTTCCTTCTTATAAAAACATTGCAAACTCATTGTTTAAAAAACGCCCTATAAAGTCCCAAAGAGTTAAATACAAACTACAAATCTCTGTAACTCCACCTGCCGGGGATCACGCTCTTTCACATCTGGGGGCTGTACGTCCAGGCATTTTTCTTTCATTTGTTTCCATACAGTATTTTCAAACAAACACCGGAACATGCTATGAATATTATTTTGTAATCTGCTTTTTCCTAACAACACACACTGCTAGTACAGCGAAGATTTTTACCGAACACTTTCTATGATGTCGCGTGGGGTCTGTGCCGACTTCCCTTCCCTCCCACCCCATATTCTCTCTCTCTTTTTTTCTCTCAGCCACACTGCAGGGGAAGTTCTCTAGTTAAACCCATTCTATGGATGAGGAAACCAAGTCTCCGGGACGATAACATGTACATCCACGGCGTGCCACTTGAGGGCTTTGAGGACATACTACAATGTATTTAACCATCTTCTCTAGTCGGGCAAGCTGGTAGCTCACGTATTCTTCTCCAAGGAGATTAGATCTCTGCCCCTTCCCTTTTCAAGGTTCCGTTTTTATACTGGGCTATGAAGGGAAGGAACCCCCATTCCACTCATCTGGGTAAGGAGAGCAGATTAAAGAAGGACTTTCTTCCTCCTTTGTTCCATGGTCAGAATTGGTTCCTGTCTGCAGCTTTGAAACTCTCAATTCCTCCTGCTCCCTTGTAGGGAGGGCTGAGGTTCACTGGTTTTTAGTGGTAGCCCACCAGACCAGAGAGGCAGAATTGTCCACATCCACATTCTCCCAGAGGCTGCCTTTGAGCCCTCGTGGATGCCAATGTTGGCTGATCAATGGTTTCATGGAATTCTTGATTGATGAGAGGCAGGTGGCCTCGGGCCTGCTTCTGACCCCAGAACTTCAATCCACTAGTGGTGGGGCCCTTGGTGGGAGAGTTGATACAGAAGCATGGTCCTCGTTCAATTCTCTGTGTGTCTCAATATATCCAGGCAGCTGTGTAGTTGTGTTCACAGATATGCATGGATCGCCTGGCACACGTCAAGCCCTGCTGCAGTGCTTGGTATGCTTCCTCACACATCATCTTGTTAGTCCTCACACAAGCCTCTGGGAGTAGTATTAATGAACCCATTTTACAGATGGGAAAAGTAAGCTTCAGAGGACTTAAATGACTGCCTTCCATTATATAGCTCACGAGCGGCGGAGCCGTTGTGTCGACTGGGGACCTGTGTTTTTTCTTCTCTAGTGCTCTTGGGAGCTGCTGACATATGAGTATTTATATGTTACTGCAGCCGCCTCTGCAGCGCCTCAGGCCGGCTTACAGCACTGACAACACCACACCTAGAACCTCTTCTCTCCAGTATTTCCATAGTCAATAATGTGCCCTCTGGCAGGGTCTCCTCCCACCCTCTGCCACCCAGTCTCTGCTTTCAGAACCTTTCACAGCAAGTGTCCGTTATTCATGGTTCTCCAGCTCAAGCCTGTATTCCTTCTCCAGATGTTTATAATACAAGGCTTTGTGAAGACTTTCATGATGAATTTAGCTCATAGATGCTTGCCCGGCGTGGAATATAAATGACTGTGGTGTGTTTTCTGGCAGGAAGTCTTTATGAAATTCGCTTAATGAGAAGTTCTCAGGGATAGCTAACTGTTTCTAAATTCAAGTAGAGAATTAATGCTCTCGCCAACCCTCCCCCATTCTCATTTATGTTAATCTAGCAGTTGCTTCGGCATCAAAAACCTTAAATTATCTAAGGTTCTTTGAGAAGTGAACTTGTGGTTCTTTTATACATTGCTGGTAAGAGTGTAAAATAGCTCATATTTTAAATTACAACATTTTGGGGGGGGTGAGGATAGACAGTTTGGCACAGTTTGTACACAGTACCAAAGTACTGTGTAGGCAGTACCCCAGACCTTTAAAGCTATGTACACTCTGGGTGGTGCCTGTGGCTCAAAGGAGTAGGGCGCCGGCCCCATATGCTGGAGGTGGCAGGTTCAAACCCAGCCCTGGCCAAAAATTGCAAAAAAAAAAAAAAAAAAGTTATGTACACTCTGTGATTCAGAAATTCCAATTCAAAGAATTTTTTTCTAAGAAAATAACGATGTGGTCTGCAATGCCTAAGCAGGAGGATTTTTTTTTTTTTAATCACAGCATCATTATATTAGCAAACATCTGAAAACAATTTAGATGGTCAATGCTAGAGGGATTAAAAACTAAATTATGAAAAAACTCTAAATTATACTATATTTTTCCTTAGAATATTACAAAGCTGTGAAAAAGGTGTTTTATTTTACTTGTTATTTATTTCTTGAAATGTAAATATATTCACAATATATCTTCTAGTGAAAAATAAAAGGTTGCAAAACAATATGATTTCCTTTCTGGTGAAGAAAAAAAAGAAAAGGAAAGGAAAAGAGGAAGGGGGAGCCCAGAAGTAGATGGTCATTTCTGAGTAATGAGATTATAATTTCTTTTTTCACCTGTTTGCTTATCTGTGGTTTCTATTTTACCTACAATGAAGTTTATTCTTTATTTATTAAGGAAGCATAAATTCATTTAAAGAGGTTCACTAGAAGGTGGGGTTTTGTTTGTTTGTTTGTTTGTTTCTTTTTCTTAATCTCTTCCTGGCCAAGTTAGTCACTGACGCTGGGGCTTATGCAAGGGAGAAGGGACTCAAGGCCAAACTGGACTTTTCCAATTAGAAAAAAATCACTCATGTGTCTTCTTTCCTCAGTACTTTGTCTGGGACTCTGGCTGTGGTTGAACTTGGATGTGCCTATTGTGTGTTTGATGTCTTTAGGGCAAAGACCTGGGAATACAATCTGAGTTTTGTCTAGCTCCCTTAGACTGATCACATTCAGTACTTTTTAGTTTTAGTTTATTTTTCTGCTTTTGACCGTGGCCATTAGCCATGGCAAAGAGCAGGGAGCTGGGAGACTGTTAGTTCAGGATCTAATTGTATTGCCTCTTCCTTAATCAGGTCCCAGTGCAGTTCCTGAGCACAGAAATAACACTTTATCCAAGGAAGGGCCTTACTTTGTTTGCTTTGAGGATTCTGGAAGCTCTATTCTTTGATTTGCATCTGAGGGATTTGTAAAGATAATAGTCAGTGATGGTTCCATTAGGATATTTATTTCTTTAAATAATATGTTAATAAACTCACATATTGCCTCCTGGGCCATACATCAGAGCAAGATTTTATTAATAGAGATTTAAAACTCACCAGAAAGTGAAACTAAGGGATAAATGTCTATTATTATATCATCATTATTAGTGTTTATTGGCTAATCCCATAGTTTGCAAACTGTGTGCTAAGGTACCCCAGGGCACAAATGGGAACTCACGGGAGTACTATGAGAATATTTTAATTTTTCCAGGGAAGCACAGCGATATAGAAAATTTGTCAGGCACTGTGCAAGGTATTCATGGTTTCAATGTTAGATCACACTTCATTCCCTTTGATGATGTGGCATCTTTGCAAAGCCAGATTTTCGGCAGGTCCCATGATAAAAAGCAAGTATAGCTCAAAAATCACTGTGGAAAAGGAAATGGAGGTTGTGGTGTCCAGCCTGATTCTGAAGCTTGAGAAGTTGTGCAATGCCCACTAGGCACTAAGATAAGACATAAATATTTATTAAGTTGTTTAAGCATACCTACTTCATAAAGGAGACTCTAGATATGTCTTTTGATCTCAGAGTACTTGTGAATAAATTACCCAGACAGTAAGTTTGGGAACATCTGGTCTAACAATGACCACATTAGCACTTCTTCAAAAAGTTGGCTGTGTGATTTTCTGGAAAATAAGCAAAGAAACTACCCTCAGAGGTTGGGGGTGTCCTGGGCAGAGGAGGGAGCGGGTAGATTGGACTAATTACTCAGGAGGTGAAAACTGCCCACTCATTGATGGCTGCTTATAGATGGAATGGGGAGGAATTGGTATGTGTTTGTGTCAAAGTAAAGTGCCTTAAGGGGGAGCATCTTCCCAACGTATGATAGGCACCTCCATTCCCTATTATTAACTCTGTCCGTCCTCATTCTTTGGGGTTATCTGCCTGGCTCAAGAAAGCATTTGAATTTGTTCCCCTTTATGAGAGGAGACAGAACTTCAAAGCCAACTTACGAACTGGGTGATCTTAACACCAGGTCATTTATTTAACCGGCTTGTGTGCATTTTCCTGCCCTCCTCCCTACAACTGTGTCTTTGATTTCTGTAGCTGGAAAGGCAGTACCTTCCTTCTATTCTTGGAACAGATGAAAGGCTTATCTCAGCCCTCCAGGACCTTGTGGGGTAGTGAGGAGATGGACAAATGGCCCAGGGAGGACCTTGCAGCGTGGTGGGCTGGAGGAATCAGTTGTGCGGAGGACTGGAGGGCGTTGAGGAGGAGGGTGACTAGCTTGAGAGGTAGTCAAGTATGGTCAGGGGTCACTAGGCTTGAGTTGGGCCTTGAGGGATGAATAGGAGTTAGCCAGATGAAAATGAGGGCAGAAGGAAGTGCCAAGGGGAAATGCAAAGCCAGAAAGTCGCAAAGGAACTTAACTTGGGACAGGGAGGGCCGAGCTGCTAAATCCTGGGCCAACAGGCCACAAGTCAAAGACTTAGGCAGGAAAGCCCTATGCTCAGCTCTGTGCTGTGGTCCTGTCACTCTGAATCAGCGTGGAGGGTAGGCATGGCACAGGCAGGAGAGAAATTGGAGAGGTGGAGTTGATGGGTCCGGTGCCCAGCTGGACGTGAGGATGGAGGGGTGTGGGCGGGGAGAGGTAAGAATGACTCCTGACTTCCCATTGTGACTGAGGAGATGACGCTAAGGCCAAGCCATGCCAGGGAGGAGCTGTAGGGAGGTTGAAGATGACAAGCTAGAATGCCAGTTACCTTTTTTGTCAGCTGATCCTACAATTGCCTTATCTTTAGGCTTCTAAATCCTTTAGGGCATGTGTCTTGCTCATCTTTGTACCCCTTTCAGTTTCTCCTTAACACACAGCCTGGAGCACAATAGGATGAAGATGGGTACAGTGCACCATAGAAGACAATGTTCCTTTAAAAATCACAATAAATGGCAGAGGTACGCGATCAGAGTTGTTAGGCAACCCAATTATCTGAAAGCCTGAAAAGTATGTGGTGTATTTCCATGGTCCTATGGGACAGGATACCCAATGTTAGAAAGAAAAAAAACCCAAAGCCTCAGTTCAGCAACAGAGCCTCTGTCCCTTCGATGTCTTTGATTATGAGCCCACAGGTTCATAAGGCCCCTGGACAGGGCCTAGCCCTGCAATCCTCCCAGCCCTGCTGCATGACACTATTGCATCTCCCTTTGGGACCCACATAGGCTTAGTAGTATGCAGCTATTTGTGTGTGGCAGAGTATGGAACTTTAGGATGAGAATATAGCATACCCTTGTTAGGTGTGGGGACCAGATATCGGATCCCCCTGTTCCCAGGTTCTTGGTTCCCAGTACCAAAGTAGGGTCACTGGTACCAGGTCAACAGAGTAAATGAGCAGAGCAAGCAGGTGCAGGCAGGCAGAGTGCCAAAGTTTAATTAAAGCACAGTACATTCCAGAGAAGGAACCGGCCAGCCCTGGAGAGTGGAGGAGGTTAACAAGATCTTCCCTTTTATGCTAATTCCCTAATTTTATGTTAAGTAGGAGGTAGAATATTTGTAGCTTTTCTTGGAAAAGGATGGGGAATGCCTGAAATTGCAAACCCTCCTCTTTTCCATAGTTGTAAAACAATTTTTGGGGGTTGCCATGGTATTTATAGGCTGTTAGGGCCTGGTGAATGTGACTTTTACTATGTTAATGAGGCAGGTCGTTTAGGGGCACTATTTCCTCAACTGTGAGCATGCTCCAAAGATCTTCTACGGAGGCCTTGATCGCATCTCCATTTGGTGGATTTTCTACCTCTTTCTGATTGGTCAGTCCTCGGAGAACGTCCACTGTAGACCAAATATCTGGTCAGTCCTTGGGAACCCCTTTGACATGTCATCTGTCCTTTCTTAGGAGCTCCCTTGGTTAATTTGCTCACCTAGTAGACAAAGCATCTCCGGGCATCATCTGCCTCTCAATGACACCCTAGACAAAGCCTCTGGTCCCCTTCCCCCGTAGCTCTACCTAACACCCTTGAAATGTCAACTTCACTAGGCTTGGCGCCTGTGGCTCAGTGGGCTAAGGCGCCAGCCACGTACACCTGAGCTGGCAGGTTCGAATCCAGCCCGGGCCCGCCAAACAACAATGATGGCTGCAACCAAAAATGGCCGGGCATTGTGGCAGGCGCCTGCAGTCCCAGCTATTTGGGAGGCGGAGGCAGGAGATTCGCTTGAGCCCAGGAATTGGAGGTTGCTGTGAGCTGTGATGTCACAGCACTCTATCCAGGGTGACAGCTTGAGGCTCTGTCTCAAAAAAAAAAAAAAAGAAATGTCAACTTCACTAAAGGTTCATATCTGTATTAAAACTAGTATGATTAGATTATGGAGTGACTATAGAAATGCACACATATTTTTAAGATAGCATAAGATGCTACTTCCGCGGGAAGGTTTGAGAATCACGGTGCGAAATGACAGCAAGGCCACAGCTGTGCTTGCAGCTACCTGGGGGTGACCATATTTTTGTCTGCTCAGGTTTCCGGATCTCTTCTGGAGGAGACAACCCGTAAGTGGGCTCTGTACAAACAGGAGTGTCTGCGAGACTTACTCAAGAAACCTTCTGGTAAGCACATCTGTCTGTCACACGTGGCTTCATAACAAATTGTCCCAAAGCTTAGTGAGGTTAAACAATAACAATCATTTATTATCTCTCAGAGTTTCCTTGGGCCAGGACTTCAGACAAGGCACGTTGCAGATGGCTTGCTTCTGTTCTGCAGTGTCTGGAGTGTAGCTGGAGGCTTCCACGGCTGGGGGCTGGAGTCTCCTGAAGGCTGGTTCATGCCCCCGGCTGCTGGCTGGTGCTGGTTCTCAGGGTCCAGCTAGTGTTGGTGGCCAGAACACCTCCTCATGGCCTCTACACATGGTCCTTGCTCTCACACAGTGTGATGGCCGTGTCCCCAAGGGCTAGCCTCATGAGAGGCCATATTGCTTTTGACGACCTGGCCTTTGAAGTCACACATCGTTTCTAACATGTTCAGGTGGGTCAGAGAGTTACAAAGGACAAAGGTGCTCGCAGGCTCAGGAGGAAGGAACACATGAGACGGGGGTATGTGGACACGGTAGTCTTTGAAGAAAGCCATCTGCCATAGCACACTCCCCACTGGCCACAGGACAAGAGTAACTGCTGTAGATTAACCTCAGGATCCATCTCCCAGAGCATTAACTGACTCTGAGTAATGACTTTTCTGCACTAAGTGCAGCCAGAACATTCTAGCAAATATGCAATAGTTTAGTTAGTTCACAGTCTCATCTGTACACATGCTGACTCTGTGGACGCATCTGCCTGTACCGTGCCCATCTTAAAAAGAAAGAAAGAAAGAAGAAAGAGTCTTGGCCCATTGCCTCTGAGCACTGAGGACTATGGTGACAGCTGCCCCTCCTTCTTCAGATCACTTCATTCAGGGGGCTGACGGTGGACAGGAGTTGATGCACTCTCTGTCCCTTTCATGACCTGAAAGCAGTTGCAAGCTTCAAGCTATCCCCCACTCCCTCTGAAGACCCCTTTGGCCAGGCAGGTGCCAATCCAGGCTTGATATCAGCTACAAGAACCACCTCTCACTTTGGAAAATTCTAAGTTCAAATAAGGCAGATTTTCCTTCTCTGGAACCAGGCCTGATGCAGTTCAGCCAGGGCAGCACCATCTCGCACGGATCAGGTGCTGACATGTGGCCGCCAGTCCACAAAGTGTACAAGCCTGCTCACAGCCTGGCAGGCCCACACCTGTGGGTTCTAATGTCAGGAGCCTGGCTACCCTGGCCTAATAGCAGATGGTGGGGAATGATGCTCAGTTTCCAGGAATCAGGAGCTTATAACATGGAAGTTTAGAACTTCACCTGAAACACTTCCGTTTGACTCTGGGAGGTCCGTAAAGGCTGCTTTAAGTTTCCATTGCCAAACACCAGGTATAAACCACCCCCTAAGCTGGAGACAGTCCAAATATTTCAGAACCATCATTGAATTAGTAGTCAAATGGAGAGAGATGACTATGGGGTACTTGTGTCGGATATTCATGACCAAGGATGTCAATTCTGCACTCCCCTTGTAGCCGCTGGTCATTTTACACATCTTGCAGACTAGGTGTGTTCCAGGATCTAATTGGTAAAAGAGGTTTGGCAATCCTTTAGTTAGTTATGGAACACAAGGCATTGGCTGACCGCCAGGTGTCCTCTTGACCCTGAGTTTCTGTGACAGTTCTGTTCATGTCAAATAAAGCAAAATCAGCATGACGTATGTTGCCATATTTATAGGAGGCCAAGTTGGGTAGACAAATGCATGATGTTTGGGGCTCTATTTGACATTCCTGTGCTCCCCCAAATTGTTCCTTGTTCCTTGTCTAGAGACTGGGGCATCCATGCTGGTTCCTACATAGGGTTCACCAGCTTCTGGGGCTGCGAAGGTGGGCTCTGTGCTTCTGGGTGCCTCAGCTTCCATTAGTGGACCCCATGCTCCAACAGTGGATGTTCATTTGGGCCCCTTTTTCCTTCCTCTGCAGGTGTATTTTGCAATGGGACATTCGATCAATATGTGTGCTGGCCTCATTCTTCTCCTGGAAATGTCTCCGTGCCCTGCCCTTCATACCTACCTTGGTGGAATGAAGGTAATAATCCTTATTTTACTAATTTCCAATGACTCCTTTTAGAGCTGGTCCCTCCTGGGCAGACCAGCCAGGGGGTCAGGGAGTGATGAGATAGAAAGAAGGTTCCAACCAAGTGCTTTTTTCAAGTCTTCCCCCACAAAGGGTCTCCTGATCTTCTCTTCCTGTCTTCCTGCGATTCTTTTATTCCTGGCCTTTCATTTATGTAATAGCTCTCTCACCTTGAAGATTATATGTACAGACCTGGTGACCATAGAAATTGGCCTTAGTGAGGATACGAAGAGAAGAAAGAGGTGGGAGAGAATGATCTAAATGCTCATATCCACATGAGTTTTGGCTTGTTATTAATAGACATCCTCTAGTAGGGGATGAGAGAAAGGACTTAGAGAGAAAGGACCTTAAAACTACCTTTGCATAGGCTCTGGAAGAAGGGGCCCTCAAACAGGTGCTTTTAAGCTCCGTGGAACTTGGATGGAGAGTTTAACCGTGTACCTTGCCCTGATCCTGTCCAATGGAGTGGATATTACTTAAGAACCCAGGATGAGATCCCATCCTTACCTGCCTCAGAAGCTTGACCTCTTGGTCATTTTATTCTGGAAGAGGAAGGGAGCAATTCTTGGTTAGAATTCTTTTGCCTTTGACCACAGACACAGGCAAATATAAGAACAGCAAAAACTACTCTTTCCAGAAACATAAGTGGTTACAAAGCTCCGGGCCAAAAAAAAAAGGTGAGAGTCAGTTTCTGAGAAGGTAATATGATAGCATTTGTATTTAATTTCAGCCCAATAAATTGTCCCATTAATGCAACTATGGTTATAATTTTTTATTTTTTTCTTTTTGGAGACAGAGTCTCACTCTGTTGCCCTGGATAGGGCACCATAGTGTCAGAGCTCACGGCCGCCTGAAACTCCTGGGCTCAAGTGGTCCTCTTACCTGAGTAGCAGGGACTACAGGCATGCACCACCATGTCCACCTATTTTTTTTTTCTATTTTTAGTAGAGATGGGGGGTCTTGCTCTTGCTCAAGATTGCCTTGAACTCCTGAGATCAAGTGATCCACCCACTTTGGCCTCCCCAAGTGCTAGAATTATAGGCGTGTGCTACTGCACCTGGTCTGGTTGCAATTTTTGAGACCTGTAGTGTAAAGAGAGAGAGATCAGAAAGAAGATACATTTCTGGGGTGGGGGGTCCGGGGAGAGTTAGTGACCTGTTTTATGGATGCAGTCTCTAATGAAGTCCAGTTGGGAATCAAACCAGGAGGCATGAGGATGTTATTTACGAAAGAGTGAAAGAAAAGATGCTAGAGAACTTGCTGGACCACAGGGGTCCTAGTGACTTGGCAATCAGTCCCTTTGGGAGCAGCCCAGTGGGTATGGAGCCAGGAGCCCGGGGGTTAGACCCAGTGAACAGACCACCACCTCCAAGCCCCTATCTCTCCCCAAGAGTTAGAAGTGCAGGCGCCATTCATTTTAAGAGAAAAAGGTGATCAGAAGTCTGAAGTTACAAAGTTCAATTAAAGGCTCTTTTCTTTAAGGAAAAAAAAAATGAGTCTGGCCTTGTGATGTGTACAAAATGAGTGTGACTCCCCAAAGGTGGGAAGTCACACCTCCACCCAACTTTGTGTGCATTAAAGCTTTAGAATCCAAATGGGTCCCCACAGTGAAAGGAGGATGTGGAGACAGCAGAAGGGTGGAGGGAAGAACTTCCCCCAAAACAAAGGGACCAGGAAGAGTCCTGATAACACAGAGCTGAGGGGTAAACAGTGTAACAGGACAAGGGGGCGTCTGAAGGTGGATGCGGCTGGGGCGGCCTCAGACTGACAACCGAGGAGGCAACTGTGTGCCATGCACAGAAGGTTTTCAGGGTTCCTCTGCTGGGGAAGGTCACATGGAGCCCCGGAAGGTGTAAGACACAGAAGAACAACATAAGGTTTGTTTTGGGAGGAGAATGTCGACAGCATGTGGCGTTGGGCTGAGGATTGGAGGGAAGTCCGGGAGGGGGGTCTGGAGGCTACTGAAGTGGTCCAGAAAAAAGGTTGAGAAGGGTCCAGATCCAGGCAGAGGCAGGAGGTGGGAGAGAAGGGGAGAGACAAAAGCAAAACGTTGGAGGTGGAATGGTTACAACTTGTCACTGGTAGGAGAAGACATTGACAGAGAAGAATGGAAAGTGGAGGAAAACCAATGGTCTCATGTATCGCCTGGGCCCACTCAAAGCTTCCCCCCATCTGGTTGGTAGCCAGGCCCCCTGTTTCCCTCTCCCCCATCCTTCACTGTGGCTCACCAGCACCCTCTATTCCTGCTCCCTGGTCTGCTCACTAGTCCCGGCTTCAGATCTGGCCCCATTCGATGGCCCCCTCAAGTTTTCTAACGTTCCAACTACCTTATACCACCCTCACAATGACACCTCCAAATGGCATGCAAGACCTTCTGCCACCCGGCCCCACTGACCTTGCAGGGATCCTCTCCCATGTCCCCGAACCTGCACCCCACCAGTTGGGCAGCCCCAGGCTCTGCACCTGCCTGGCTGCTGCTATCTTGAGGGCCTCCTCAGAGGCTCAGCCTGTGCTCTTCTGCCTGTGAACCCTACCGCAGTTCTCAGCTCAAATCATCCTCCTTCTGGAAGCCTCTCGGACTTCTCCCCACAAGTACAATGGACCTCTGCTTTCTGAGGCCTCTCCTATATTTGTGCAATTCTGCCTTCGCCTTTATCACTGTTCATGGCACTTTTTAAATTATTCCCACAGCTAGAGTCCACGCTGAGTCCTTTTCATCTTTGCATTCCCAGTGCAGAGCGCTATGGCTGGCACAGACAACACAAATGTCAGGTGAAATTGTCGCCATTCATTCAACCAACAAATGTTTACTAAGCATATTTTTAAGCGTCAGGCATTATTTTTAAGGACTTGCGATATATTAATGACTGAAACAGGATAAAATCTCTCTCTATGTGGCCATATGGCAGACAATTGTCAGATGACATCGTAAATCAGGGCTGATTTTTTCTGAGTGTGGTCAATTTCAAACAAGATAGAGGGGAGTGAGGGGGGCAGGGAGTGGGGATGGTGGTGATTTGCACGTGTAAGCTGTAGTCAGGGGAGGCTTTAATGACAGGGTGACCCCCTTCCATGAAGACCTGCAGGAGGTAAAGTTTCAGCCACATGCTCAGGAGGGAAGGAGAGGAGAGCCCCAGGCCCCATGTGGGGAGCGAGCCTGGCCAGCCCCATGGAGAGAAGCAGGCAGATGTGGCCAGAGAGTGCAGCGTCTTAGAGGCTAGATCTGAAGGGGCTTTGGGGGAGGCCAGGAGACTTGTTTTCAGAAAACCCTGGCACGATTTTGAGAAGAAGTGTGACTCGACGCAACCGACACTTTCTTCATCTCACTGCGCTGGATCACCCTCAGATGTGAAGGGCAGTAACCCAGTGTGAGATGCTGGTTCCAATTAGGATGGAAGCAGAAAGTGAAAGCAGCAGTCAGGTTCCGGGGACATTGCAGGTGGAGCAGGTGACGAGGGCTGTAAGAGACAGAGAGCAGGCCAGGAGGGCCTGAGGTTTGGGCCGGGGGACTGGAGAGGGACTTTGCCATCCATGGAGATGGGACACACCCAGGGGAGCAGATTTTGAGGACAAGTTGCGGAGTGCGTTTTGGGGCGTGGTGTTGGAGATGTCAGTGAGACGCCCACCAGAGCTGTCAGGAGGGCTGGTGGGTGGACCCTGGAGGTGTCCAGCAGTTAAACTCAGCGGGTAGTTATCATTGCTTCACGATGTGCAGGGCAGCACTAAGAAGATCCAAACGCTCCCCACTTCCCCTTTGCAGGCCTAGTCCCTGATCCAGGCAGGGAGACCTTTGGGGCATGGATGTGACCGAGTCCCAGCAGCCATCAGCGTGGGCAGAGTGATCGACTCATCATTTGCACACACTCTCATTCAAGTCTTCCCCAAACCATGGAGGGTCGGTGCCATCATTATACACAGTTCCTGATGAAGCACAGAGGGTGGGACGTGTGGCCCCAGGCCACAGGCACATGGGGGGGGCTGCGCACTGGGCTCACCCGGGCCTGCCAGCCTGTGCCCGATGCTTTCCCTTGTTCATGGCGTGGCCTATGGGGCACAGGAGGACACCCGAGCACCAGGACGAGCAGCCCAGGTGCAGGTGGGGGTCTCCCAGCCGGGCTGTACCTTGGAAGGCTTCTAGCATCTCTGAGTCATCAGGGACTGTTCTAACTCCAGGGACTTTGGGTAAACACAGCAGACATTAGCGGATGATGGTTGTTACAGAATTTAGAGGCTTCCATGTTTTTCTTTCCAGCCCAAATAAACAGTACGGATGCTAATGAGCCCTTAACGGGGGAAATGAGAATCCCTTTTCCCTGGGATTTTCCACAGCTTTGTGGCGAGCTCGGGGGAGAGGGCTGTGTGTGCTGACCTTTCCTCTAGAGCTTTGTTTACTTTCAGAGAGCTCGGGAAGGGCCTACAGATACTGCTTGGCGCAGGGAACTTGGCAGATGCGAGAGAACGCCACAGATATTTGGCAGGATGACTCTGAATGCTCTGAGAACCACAGCTTCAAGCAAAATGTGAGTTTTCTCAGCTTGGTGATAAGCCTTTGGGGCCTAAACCACCCTTTTCTAGGACTCCCCTGTGGCCCCATGAAATCGTCCTTGCAGGGCGTCTGTGCCAGACTCAGTTAGGGAAAAGCCACAATCACGCAAAGCAGTAAGCCCTGTGGCAGCCTCTGAATTTCTTCCACTTGGAGTGTGAAATGTTAACTCCTAAGTCTTCTGAGGTCAGCCCTGGCATTGCACTGGCTGTTCCCTGGGCCTGGAACATCTTTCCCAGCTCCCCTGTGGCCGTCTCCTCTTCATCATTCAGGTTTCAGTTCAAAAGTCTCCTTCAAAAAGAGATCTTCCGTGGCCTGCATCCAGAGTGGCCTCCGTGGTCACTTTCCACCATACTTCCCCGTCGATGCCTTTGGAGCACCTGTCACTTCCTGAAGTCCTCGTGTGTTTGCTAATTCGTTATCCAGCTCCCTCACCAGGATGTAGAGCCACCGGTGACCTGTGTGCCTGAAGGGGGATGGCTCTAGCACAGGGCCTGGGTCAGACTTCACCTCCTGGTTTTGGGCCTGGTGCAAGCGACCTTCCTTTGCTGGGTCTCTGCTTCCTCCTTCCCCCCAAGGGGGATTGTGTTTGCTGCGTGCAATTATTGTGGGGATTCAGAGAGTCCGTAGATATACGGAGTATCCCCAAAGTCCCCATACATAGGAAAATTATAACAATAGATATGTGGGTCTTTAGAAAGTTTTGAGATACCCAAAAACCAAGAAACATAAAATCCCCATGGACGGAAACAAATGAAGGCTTCTCGGAAACACTGATAAGCCGAGCAAGTTGAAACTTGCACACACAGATCAATCAGAAAGGACACTGTCAACAGTGTTTCTTGGAGGATCATAATGTTCTGTCTCAAAACTTTCATAGTGACCCACATATCTTGGAATGTGTTTGCCATGAATGGAAGAGAAGACTTCGTGTGTGTACGTATGGAAGGAGGTAGCCCACACAAAGAGAATATTTTATAAATAAGGTACATTTATCTGCAATCTCCTATTTCCCCCATCTATGGCAACTTTAGAGGCAACTTTGGGGCACATTGTAGATGTCTTAGGAGAAAATTGGCACGGAGTTGCAAACTCCAAATGGGCCCAGCACGGTCACTGGTCAGCGAAGCGTCACGGCTGCATAGGAAAAGTTTGCTGGATGAACAAACAAATCCCTGCTTCCGACTCCTCTCCACCTGTTCTTTCCAGGATCCTTCTTCACTGTACTTGCTTGTGGGGCACAGTCTTCTCTCTAAAGACCTTCTGTTTGTCCAAATCCTGCCTACCTTCCTTCTAAGAGAAGTCCAAGAGGTAGGACAGAGGAAGAGGTGTGTGGGGCTCACCCAGCTGTCTGGGGCTGGGTTTCTTTCATTCAGACCGTCAGGCTGCAGACCGAGAAGCACCTGCTGCGGGGCTTGGTTTTGCGCCAGGCTCTGCAAACAAACAGGGAGTGAGACGCGGCTGCTGCCTTCAAGGAGCTCAGCGCCTCTTGGGGCGTGGAGGCCACGTGATCTCTGCTGGCACCCAGGTCACAGCAGAGGAGACAGACGCAGCCTGGGGAAGGGGATGAATGTCCACAGGAAGGATCAGAGCAAGAAAGACACACACACCTGGGGTTGAAGAGGACAAGGGGGTCTGGGGCCACTTTGAGCAGGTGCAGCTAGGTGCAGGTGGGAGCCCCAGGAGAGCTGAGGTGATGAAGGACTCTGCCTCGCTAAGTAAGGACTTGAGACTTTGTGTGTTCAGGTGGGTGTGGGACACGACTCAATGTTGAAAGGTTTGCTCTGACAAGTTGGAGAGCGGTTAGGGACAGGGCCAAGCTGGGGGCAGAAGGCAGAGGGAGCCCTTTCAGGAACTCAGCCAGATTTGAGGACAACCAGTGAGGAATGGAAGAAAGAGGGAGGTGGATTTACAGGTGTCCAAGGAGGGGAGCAGGTAGTGGGGCAGCCAGTGAGGAGATTGGAAAATGGTCCTCCTCGAGATGGGGGGACCCAGGAGGAGACCTTGCCCTCGATCCTGGGTTTTGGATTTCTCTCTACCTGATCCTTTGCCCAAACTTGAGCCAGTAAACATCACCCCTTCCCTGCCCCCTGAGATGGCTAACTTCTTTCATAATTTAGCTGGATTTAGAAAGTCTTTAGCTTCTGAAGTCATTTTAATATTCCTCCATCCGTTGCTAAAGATGCTGTCCAACTGTAGTTTGGAGTTTGAGGATGGAGAGAGCAAGGAGCTCGGATCTAGAAACACTATTGATGTGACCCGAGTCCCCAGCCTCTTCCCAGGCACCCATAAGAGAGGCTGATAATGCCACTTTTGCAGGGCCTGGTCTTGAGGGTGGAGAGGGCAATGAGTGAGCAGAATGTCTTGGTACCCAGGGGGCACTTGATAGCTGCAATTATTGATTTCTTCTCAGACTGTCCCCCCTGGCCCTCTACAAAAACTTATCTCCCTTGCTAGGCCTCTGTCTGGTCCCTTCCTAGGGCTCTGAGCACAGTGTACTCATCACTGTGAGCAGTTGGTGTTTGTGATGTTGGCTTTTTTCTGCACTGGCTACTTAGTTGTTGTTTTGTTTTTATGTAATATTTTAAATTGATTTTCAAAAATAAAAAACCTTGGCTTTCTGTTGTTATTAAGGTCAATTTATATAGCTTATTATTCTATTTTTAAACCCAGTAAATTTTAATATTTCTTTTAGTTTTTATTTTGTCTCCTATACATTATGCTGTGAGAAGTATTAATATAGGCAGTCCCCGAGTTACAAACATCCGATTTACATATGACTCGAACTTACGAATGGGGTTATTACCTGTACTTTTTTAGTTTTTGTTGCCACTAACAAACTAGTTATTTAAATACCCCTTTACTTCTTAAGTACATTTAAGATGCTTTAAATATTTTAAATATTTATTATAATGAGAAAATCTCAATTGTTAAATAATTTCAGTTCATCAAATACATCAAGTTGTACGGTAAGTTTTACTTTTTCTGACATGTCAGTGCTGTATTAATCAAGTTTCCACTTAAAGTTTTAAATTGAGCACTTATTGGCATACTTCATATTGTAATCACAATGTTAATCTTTTAGCTGCCCTAATATGCCATATTCTTGTAATACCAATTATACACAGATTGCCCAAGACATTTAAAAACCTCTATATGAAGGAAGGGTACTTATGTGTGGTGCCAAGTAAAGTTTAATGGTAGAATCTAGGTGGTGAATATACAGGTATTCTTTATAAAATTCTTTCAACTTTTTGCTGTATGATTGAAATTTTTCATAATAAATATGAAGAAAAACTAAGAAAAAAATCCTCTATCTGAATTTAACACAAGACTATTAATAAATATAAAGCAAGGTTTGATTAAACCTTGCCAAGTTAAAGACAAAACCCCAAAACTACGACACTAAGAAAACAAACTGGCCCCAACAAAGTCATGGTTTCTATCTCAGGAAACATAGTTGCCTGTAGGCCACGTATTTGTTTGGTCCAGCAATGAATATCACCAGTGTAGATGTGCTAATAAATGTTTACCAACTGCATCCCTGCTTCCGCTCCTGAAGAAAGAAGGACTCTGATTTGTGACAGTGGCCAACACTTGTGGTGTAAATACTCCCATGCGGCTGATTCAAGCCACCAGTGTGACGTCTCTGAATGCAGAGTGGGGTGAGCGGTGCAGTTGCACATCATGTCACAGTGTGCCAGGCAGATAGAGCAGCGTGAAAGCAGACATGCAGAAAACTAATTAGGACGTGGTGAGTTTTGAGCACTTGTTACTTTTATTTTGAATATAATTTATTTCTCTGTGAATTTACCTAGTTTAAATTTAATAATGCTTGTGCTTTACAACTGGCTCACTGGAAACTTGCCAGCCAGTTTTCACAAGCCAGGACGGCCACAACACTGGGTGATTTTTCCCCCTTTTGCTGACATGTTAAGTCCCAAGTCATTGTCTTGTGGAGGGCTTGCTCTTTTCCAGGTTCAGCATATTTCATTACCGAATTGTTTGGTCTAACTGGAGCCTCCCACACCATCCTGGCAGGGGCTCACTTCCTCTCGGGCCCTGCAGGGGTTGGCATGACCTTGGCTCTCTGTAAGTCTATGAGGCAAGAAGAGCCTTCCACTGGCTCTTCCGCATCCTCAGGGAATTCTTTCTAAACCTCTTTTAAACTTATTTTTTTTACCTGAGGCGATTTGCAGAATTCTATGTTCTTTAAACCATTTCACTGTGTGAGAGGTCACGTCTTTTAAAGCAGCAGTTCTCAACCTGTGTTTCGCAACCCCTTTGCAGGTCCAAGGACCCTTTCACAGGGGTCGCCTAAGACCATCCTGCATATCAGATATTTACATTATGATTCATAACAGTAGTAGTAAATTACAGGTATGAAGTAGCAACAAAAATAATTTTATGGTTGGGGGGCACCACAACCTGAGGAACTGTAGTAAGGGGTTGCAGCATTAGGAAGGTTGAGAACCACTGTCTTAAAGGGATCAAAATGTCCTCTGTGCTTAGACCGGATTCAGTGTGTCTCAAGAATGGGTCAGACCTTTCCTACATCCATGGTAACTGCAAGCCTTGACTTAGGCAAATCGTATGTATTTCTTATCTTTCCTGTTTGACTGTAAACTGCTTGAGAACAATGAAAAAGTCAGCATCGTATTTGAACCCCACCCCTAAACCCCTGGCCGTTGGAACGCATGGTGGCCTTTACACACAGCAGGCCCTTACTACATACCGAATGGATGATTTCATAGATTCAGGGTCAACTGCTCTGTGGCCATCCGTCCTGGTTCTAAAGTTTGCCAGGCAATTCTAACATGCAACCCAGGTGTGGGATTTCACCCACCCCAGGTCTGAATGTGCCTTAGGTCTGCAGTGGCGCCATCCCCAAGGCACCAAAGGGGACAGAGAAACCAGATTTGAAAATCGCACTTTCAAAGATGGGAAGTGCAGATTTCTCCCTTTAGAAAATCTAGGACCTATTCCTCCTTCCTCTGCAAATGGCCATATTTCCAAGAATTCAAATACTTAAAAAGCAACAACAAAAACTTCTGGCCATGTTTACCTGTGTTTTTAATAGAAGGTTGAAATTTTGCCCAAAAAAGGCCAGTGTTAGTAAATCTTTGCCCTTCAGAGTTTTGGCAAACAAAATATGTTATGTTCTTCCGACTAATGATACACTAGTGGTCCTTATGCATGTTGAAAGGCACTTTTTAAGGAGATTGTATGTGTTTGTGTGTGTGCATACACATTAACAAGCATGTTTACATTTGTTGGGATGGAGTTGTGTTTAGTAGTATGGTAATAAATGATTTTACTTTACTGCAGGCTGTTTGCTTTGTCCTTAATAAAAGTTTTTTCTATTCTTAAATGCAGAATTTAATTACTATAAGCATATTGATAGCTACGTATGTATATAATTTTAATTTTTACAGTATATGATTTAAATACTACATTTTAATTTTCAAGGTAATTTATAATATATATCATTGATTATTTATAATTCTCTAACATTTATTTTGAAACATTCAAACATACAGAAAAGTGAAAAGCATAGCAAAATAGATACCTTCGTATACATGCTCAAGTTTCAAAATGTATGAACATTTTGCCACATTTGTTCTCTCTCTTTTTGAAATATTTACAATAATTTATAGATATCATGAGATTTCACCCCTAAATAGTCATCGGGTACTTCCTAAGATTAAGAACATTATTCCAAAAAATTACATTACCGTTTCTCAACTAAGTAAAATTAACAGTGATTTCACATCATCTATTTTATCCACATTCAAATTTCCCCAATTGTTTTCCCCATTTTTTTGTTTTTGTTTTTGAGACAGAGTCTCACTATGTCACCCACAGTAGAGGGCATGGCGTCACAGCTCGCAGCAACCTCAAACTCTTGGGTTTAAGCGGTTCTCTTGCCTCAGCCTCCCAGCAGCTGGGACTACAGGTGTCCCCCACGATACCCGGCTATTTTTTCATTGTAGTTGTCGTTGTTTAGCTGGCCCAGGCTGGGTTCAAACTCGCCAGCTCTGGTGTATGTGGCCAGTGCCCTGACCACAGAGCTGCAGGCACCGAGCATGTTTACCCCATTTTTTAATAGCTTTTCCACCCCGGGACCAGGATCGAATCCAGGTACATATGTTGCATCGAGTTTTAAGTCACTGTAGGATCTTGTAATCAAGAGTGTCCCCTCTGCTTTTTCCACCACGACGTTGGTTTTTTGAAGAGATCAGAAAAGGTTTTTGGTAGAATGTCCTACAGTGTGCTTTTGAGTGTTTCCTTGGGTTATCATTTCTCATTTCTCCATCTTCTGAATGTCCTAGAAGCCGAAAGTTAGGCTTAGAGGCTTGATGAGATTCAAATTAATCTTCATCGATGCTGTTGACCTTTAGAGCTTCTCACCTGTGGAACTAAAGGGCAGGGGCTGTGCTGTGATGGTGCTACGTTTGGTCATTTGGTCAAGGGAAAGACGGCCAGGTCCCTCAGTGATGGAGTTCCATTTCTCCTTTAGTATTTGATAAGTTACCAGTGGGGTGATGCTGCAGTACCATGTTATCTTGTTTCCTAACAAACCTTCATCAGTGTTGTAGCCTTCATTGATGATTCTTGCCAGAATCATTCAAGTTCTGTTATTCCTGCTACATTAATTAGCAATCCCTCTTCTGTAAAGAAGACCTCCCCAACCCACCTACATTTTGGGTTTCACTATGGACCTACAGATTGATTTATTCAGTTATACTTATTACTCTTTTTGATGCCCAGAGTTTCCTAAATTTAACTAGTGTGACCCCTTTGAACTGGTTCTTGTGTACGTTTGTTATAAGCACATTAGTCTTTGAACAGTGCTTTATCTTCTGGCACAACAAAATGGTCCAAGCTTATCTTAGAATTTCCCCAGCTCCAGTCCTAGAACCAACTATTTCTTTTAGGAATCTTGGATTCTTTAAGTGGTGAGATGGTGTTAGAAGCCAAGACCTAAGTGCTGGCTGTGCTTGTTACTATTACGATTGTACCCTTGCCTTTTTCATCCTTTCCTCTTTGGTTTTATTTTTATTTTTATTTATTTATTTATTTTTTTGAGACAGAGCCTCAAGCTGTCACCCTGGATAGAGTACTGTGGCATCACAGCTCACTGCAACCTCCAATTCCTGGGCTCAAGTGAATCTCCCGCCTCCGCCTCCCAAGTAGCGGGGACCACAGGCGCCTGCCCCAACGCCCGGCCACTTTTTGGTTGCAGCCGTCATTGTTGTTTGGCAGGCCCGGGCTGGATTCGAACCTGCCAGCTCAGGTGTACGTGGCTGGTGCCTTAGCCTGTTGAGCCACAGGCACCGAGCCTGATTTTATTTTTAAACACATAGAATATTGACAGGGTTTGAAAGTCAAAACTGTACAAAAAGGTATACTCAGAGAAGTCTCACTCTCATCACTGTCTCCATCCCGCTCTCTACCTATTGCCTATTGGTGATCCGTTTTATTATTTTCTGGCTGTTTGGAGGGGATAAAACCCTCGAATCACGTTTTTCCCCCTTCTCTCATGCCACAACAATCACCGACACAGAAGAAGACTTCTGTGGCCACATGTGGGTTTTGTTTTTTTATAAACCCAGAAGCGGACACCAGTTGGGTGTCCTCTCATTCAATTCCTATACTGTCACCTGGGGAAAGCAGCAGATCCCCTGGGGTGAGCACTCAGTCCCAAGGGTACTTCCCCCTCCAGTCACAAGTTCAGGCCTCTAGAACTTGTGACCAACTGGCTTCAAGTTCAGGTTCCCAAGACCTCCTTTTTGGGTTTGACTAAGTTGCTGGACCGGCTCACAGAACACAGGGAAACACTTACTTTACCCATTTATTATAAAGAATATTACGAAAGACACAGGTGAAGAGATGTGTAGGGCGAGGCATGGGGCAAGGGGCGTGGGGCTTCCATTCTCTCCCTGGGTGCCACCTCCAGGAACCTCCACATGTTGAGCTGGCTGCAAGCTACCAGAACCCTGTCCTCTTGGGTTTTGTGGAAGCTGCAGCGGGTAGACATGAACTGACACCCAGATGTGATTGCATTAAAGGAAACGATCTCATACTAACTGAGCGGGGAAACCCAGCAAGGCCTGTCCGCTCGGCTTCTCCTTGGCCTCTCTGTTCAGCCTCCCTTCTTCTAGGCTATGGGGCCAGGCCCTGTCTGGAATGAAAGTCTTAAAACCCACAATCATCTTAGAGTCCTGCCTTGTACAGAAAAAAAGAAGGACATGAGCAGGGCAGCGAGAGAGATTCTGTCTACTATAACAAAGGCTATGGGTGTTACGAGCCAGGAACTGTGGACAAAGGCATACATACATGTTTGTATAAATATATCTCTTAATGCCTTTCTCTGTTTTCTTTCTTTTTCTTTTTTTTATAGAATTATAATATGTCTTGTGTTTCTTTTTATAAAACTAAGAAAATAGGTTAATGTGTTATTTTCCATTTTTCTTGCACAAGAAGCAGAATACCAGATAACCCAATTCTGCATCTTGCTATTTTCACTTAACAGCATGTCCTGGAAATCATTCTACATCAGTTCCTAGAAATATTCCTCCCTCTGTTTTCTTATCCTGTATAGTACTCCACCTGTGTGGAATTTAGTCAGTCGTTGGGGTTATTTCCAATCTTTTATTTGTAACTGCATATTTGTGGCAGTATATCTTTCTGAAGGTTCCCAGAAATGGGATCACTGAATTAAAGATAGAGGCATTCGTAATTTTGTTAGATATTGCCAAAGTCCCCTGCATGGGGGTTATACCATTTTTTCCTCCCCTCTGCAAATTGTGTGAGTTCCCATTTCTTTGTGGATGCCATTCCATGGCAGGAAGATTTTGTAGAGGGATCCAAGTGACTTAAGATTCACCTGTTGATACTAAGAGTGAGCCAGAAACTGTCTGGATGTTTTGGAGTCTCTAGGTTTTGGTAGAGACTTGCGTGTATGACAGAGGACATTTTAGGAAATCCTGTAATGAAACACAATTAAACCAACTGAAGCAGGTGCTGTTGGTGCCATGCTTATATCTCCTGCCCTAATCAACTCAGTACACAACTGCCTAACTTCCTAATGAGTGCATACAGTTCCTTGCTAGTTCTCTGGCTCCTGGAGCCCACTTTGCTGGGAGGCTGGTGAGAGTTGGTATAAAAAACCCCAGTTCCCTCAGTCTCAGGGTAGTTAACCCTCAGGCTTCTAGGGCTTCCCGAGTGGGATTCCTGTCCAGCTTCCCACCATGGTAACTGGCTTCATCATGCGTCCTGTATTTGTCCTGTCTGATTTCTTCCTTCTCCTACTGATGATTTTTTTCACTTTTCCTGTAAACTAGTTGCATTCCAATTCTTTTCATAGGATCTGCTTTTCAGAAACCCAAACTAAGACACAAACAAAAAAACCCCAAACATTTCCCCTGATTTGTTCCTAGAAAGCATAAAACACAGACATGTTTTTAAAAGTCACAATTCAGGAAAAAATAATTAGGTTGTCTACTAATAATTAGGTGTGTTAGTCTCATATCTCTAATAAAATAAACGATGATGCTAAAATGACCCAGCGAGCGACGTCTTGATATACCACCTTGATATATGCCAGCATCAATTTAAAGAAACCACACCACTGCCTGCGTAGAAACACAAAACACGTCTCCACTTTCAAGATGTTTAGAGTCTAGAGGCAGTCCCCAGGTTATGAACAAGACAGGTTCTGTAGTTTGTTCTTAAGTCAAATTTGTATGCAAGTTGAAACAGCTTACCTATTTTGGGGAGTTGTACCTAAGTGGGATGTTTATAACTTGGATGTAAGTTGGATATTTGCCTGTATTGAGAAAGAGAAGATGAGTGTAAACAAAGCATTAATTCATCCGATTGGAGCCCCAGTTAGCACTAGAAATGGCAAATATGAGGATAAATATTTTATCTCTTTAAAAAAAATTCTCAAAATATAAACAAATGTAAAGTTTTTAATACAAAGTGTGTTCTCTGACCACAGTGGAATTAAATCAGAAATCAATTATGGAAAGGTAAACTGAAAAAAATCTCCAAATATGTTGAGACTTCTTTCTAAATAACCTACAAGTCAACCAAGAATCATGAGGGGAATTAGTAAATATTTTTAACTAAATAACAATGAAAATATAAAGCATCAAAAAATTGTGATATAACTAAAGCATTCAGAGGGGAAAAGTTTATAGCCTTTTTTATTAGAAAAGTGGAAAAACATCAAGTCAATGGCCTAACTTCCACTTTAAGAAACCACAGGTGAAAAAGAACAAATTAAACCTAAAGTACACAGAAGAAAAGAAACAGAAAGGTAATAATAGAAATTAAATCAATTTAAAAGAAAAACAAAAAGAAATGGGAAAAAAAATCAATGAAATCCAAACTTAGTTATTTAAGAAGATCAAGAAGTTTCATAAACCTCTAGAACTGTGTTTTTTGAGCCTTTTTTTTAATCTCATGGCACACTTGAACCTATAGTTCAACTTCTATGGCACACTTAAATTATGTTGATCAAAACCAAAAGAGTAAAAAAAGGAATATATTGTGCTTTGAACTTAGTTGAAAATAATTTAATTAATGCTCTAAAAATTTTCCCAGCATATCTCAGATCCTCTCATAGCATACCTGTTGAAAATCACTGCTTTAGAAAGACTGATAAAAAAGAGAAAGAATTATAGATGTGTGTGAGAGAGAAAGTTTCAGTCATGAATTATATCAAGAGTAAGAGATAGACATTAAAAAGATAAGAAAATATTATGCACCCTTAAAGAAAGATGGAGACTTTACCTCTTTCATGTTTTCATGGATGGAGATGGAACACATTCTTCTTAGCAAAGTATCTCAAGAATGGAAGAAAAAGTATCCAATGTACTCAGCCCTACTATGAAACTAACCCAATTATAGCACAAGAATATGGGGAAAAGGGAAAGGGAGGGCAGGGGAGGGGGATGGGTGGAGGGAGGCTAATTGGTGGGATCACACTTATGGTGCATCTTAGAAGGGTACAGGTGAAACTTACTAAATGTAGAATATAAATGTCTTAACACAATAACTAAGAAAATTCCATGAAGGCTATGTTAACCAGTTTGATGAACATATTTCAAATTATATATAAAACCAGCACATTGTACCCCATGATTGCATTAATGCACACAGCTATGATTTAATAAAAAAAAGACAAGAGACTTTTATAAACACCTTTCTGACAATAATATTTACAAGTTGAAGAAAATGGACAAATTCTTTGAAGGAACAAACTACCAAAGTACATTGAAGAAGAAATAGACAACCTAACCATAAAATTGCACTGTAGTTAAAAACACTTCCACAGAGAAAATTTCAGATCTCTTTGGCCCAAAGGTGAATTCTACCAAATATTTAAGGACAAAATAATAGATATTCTATCTAAGCTCTCCAGAAAATTGAAAAGGTGGGAATACTTCCTAACTTGGTATATGAGGCCATCATCACACAGAGGCCAAGACCAGACAAAGACATTACAAGAAAATAAAACTACAGACCAGCATCTCTCATGAAAAACAGAATAAAATTATACTTAATAACACAGAATTTCCAGTAAATTATCCTCTGTTCACAATCAGGCAATCTTGGGGATCAGAGAAAGTGTCCCACTGTTTCGCTGGGTCTTCTGCCACGAGGTCACCTATGAAAAGTTACTTTAGGAGACAGATGTTCAGATAGAAATCTGGCTCCATCTTCCAGAAAGAAGGACCCATAGACTCCAGAGACGACACTCCCAGGAACAAAGAACCTGTCCTGGTTCTCAAGCCACCCTCTTGTCCTGGACACAATTCCTTCATGATCGCGTGACTCCTGGCGCATCAGTGCTGGGCTGTGGTGTAGTCATGGGGACGAGGTCTACTTTGGACTCTTCACTTGTGGAGGGTCTTCAGCTTCTGAGAAGTGCCAGGGAGCAGTGTAACCTATGGGTGTCAACAAGGATAAGGAAGGGAAGATTTAAACATAGGTTGGGGGGCCAGGGCACGTCTCAGTCTGTGCTGAGACCTTGGTGGCCCTGGGCACCATGGGCAGCATGGGGGTTGGGCACAGCCCCATGACTTGGTGGTCACGTCTGTCCTTCCTCTGTGTCCAGGTGGATCATTACTCCTTGCTGTCAACCTTGCAGCTGATGTACACCGTGGGATACTCCTTCTCTCTGATCTCCCTCTTCCTGGCTCTCGCCCTCCTCTTGTGTCTCCGGTGAGTGGAACTTCTGCAGACGTGTTCAGTCCCCCACTATCTGCGGGGCACAAATTCCAAGATCCCAGTAGAGGGCTGAAGGAAAGGTAGTTCCAAGCCCTGTAGACACACACACACACACACACACACACACACACACAATGTTTTTGCTATACATATGTGCCAATGATAAAAGTTGAATTTATAAATTAGGCACAAGAAGAGATCAACAACAACAATAATAAAATAGAATAATTATCACCACATACTATAATAAAAGTTACACAAATGTGTTCACTTTCTCTCTCAAAATATCTTTTTGCACTATACTCACCCTTCTTCTGATGAAGGAATAGAGCAGGTCAGCACGAGATTTCAACAGGCTATTAAGAATGGTGTGCACTTTAAAACTTGTGAATTGTGTCGGCACCTATGGCTCAGCAAGTAGGGCGCCGGCCCCATATACTGAAGGTGGCGGGTTCAAATCCGACCTCGGCTGAACTGCAAACAGAAAAATAGCCAGGCATTGTGGTGGGCACCTGTAGTCCCAGCTACTCGGGAGGCTGAGGCAAGAGAATCGCCTGAGCCCAGGAGTTGGAGGTTGCTGTGAGCTGTGTGACGCCACGGCACTCTACCGAGGGCGATAAAGTGAGACTCTGTCTCTACAAAAACAAAACAAAACAAAAAAATCTTGTGAATTGTGTTTTTCTGGAATTTTCCATTTAACATTTTGAACCATGGTGGACGATGGGTAACCAAAACCATGGAAAGTGAACGGGTAGAAGGAGGGTGACTATGGTAGTGTGGGATTTGTATGGCTGCCTCTAGGAGGCGGTAGAAGACTGAGTGGCTATGTCATGACTCATCAAAGCTGGAAGCCACCTGACAGCATTTCAGTGGAAGACTGGGTGGCTATGTCACGACTCATCAAAGCTGGAAGCCACCTGACAGCATTTTGAGCTGATCCATTCCATTTTGCAGATGAAGGGGAAGAAAGGTGTACCAAAGTCCCAGTCATCGCATTGAGTCACCCCTAACCATCAAGCTGGTTCACTGCACAGCTAGAACTTGAATCTGGGACTCCTGAATGCTTTGCCTCTTTCTGATTAGATACCCTCTCTGTGCCTGGCCCTGGTCTGAATTCCTAATCTCACCCATTTCTATCACAGCCCAATGCTCCCCATGACTCTATCAGAGGCATTTTTTTAATAGAAGAGGTTAAAAATCTTCCCTAAGGTAAACAAGTGAGTGGAAGAGCTGGGAGTTGAACCCAGCACCCTCAGACTCCAATCAGCTGTCAAACTTAAGTGCTCCTAAGCACTTTCCTCAAGTGAAATCACTTAAATCTCATTCTAATTCAAATTAGGATTATTTCTAATCTTAAGAAGTTAATACGACAATTGCCTGCACACTCTAAGTGGGTCAACTGAAATACGAAGAGATGAAATAATTGGCCCAGGGTCATACAGCTGGTGGGTGATGGAGCCAGGGTCACAGTCCAGGACCTGAGCATTTTCACTCCCTTGCACTGTCTCTCAGAATCCAAAGCCAGAGTGTGTTTTACTAAATCGTGTTTTTAGAAATCACCCAGCATGGTATTTAGGGATCCACTAGAAAGCCCTCCTAGGCTCTTTCAGTCTCTGCCTGTTAGGAATGTAAGTGACGAAAGGGGCATTTGATGAAGACACAGGGGACCTGGGTGCTACCAGCTCCAGGTCAGGCCTCATCTGAGCCCTCAGGGTGCTCCATGGCTCTGGGAGCAGGACTGTGGCCACTCCCCCATTGCGATGGCAGTTCTGGAGCTGGGGGAGAACCCACAGCCTGTGCCCACTGTCTGTGGCCTCCTTCCTGGGTGCACCTCTGAACATCCTCTTTCCTCCATGCACCTTCTGAAAGTCCCAGAACCAAACCAGGAGGAAATAGCTGCCCAGCTGTGTAGGAAGACACTGCAGCCCAGCCTGGGTCCACTGTGTCTGTTTTGCCTTGGGCTTGGGGAGAAGCCTGACCCAGTCACTGCCCTGGAATAGCCCCCAGCCTAGTCAGGGAGAAGGAAGCGTAAGTCATACAACATGATGGCTGGCCTTAAGTACATTTTGGAAATTAGAAATGTAATAATGGCTCTAAAGCAAAGTGGGACTGGGACTGTGCTGGAAAAGAGTGCCTTCAGCTAGCAAAACCAAGGGTACAGTGTCATATCAACTGGGGTGACAAAGAGGCTGAAGGAGACTCCGGGGGGTGAGGGAGAAGCAATGGGAACTGGCATTTTTCTGAGCACGTATCACATGCAACTTACACAGATTACCTGATTTCATCACCCACAGCCCTTTGGGGAAAGCTCTCTGGTTGTCACAGGCAGCAGAGCCTTGGAGTGGCCTCAGAGTTTTTGGTCTGGGACTCTACTCCACCACTTACTGCTTGGGATGCTGGGGAGGTGACTTAATCCTCTGCTTGATCCTTAATCCTTCTGCTTCAGTTCACTTATTTATAAAATCAGGGAAATAATTTTCCAGGGAGTTCCCTGGGAAATCAGTGCCTACTCCCCCGGAAGTGATAAGGAGCAAGGATGCCCCCAGTTACATCCACGTGAAAATGGCCTGGCACGTGTATCATGTCACACAGGTGACAGCTGGTATTACCCATACTTTACAGTTGCAGAAAATGAGACACAGACAAGTTAGATCACAAAACTGAGTATTCCAGCTCCGGACCCTGCCCTGCAGGGACCCGAACCTCTGTATTCAGTGGTAGATACTTAAGCATGACAGGCATAGACCTGTTGGTCTGAGCCATTCTTTCCTGAGGGAAGGAATTCGATTTTCTCCTTGCACAGAAGACTCCACTGCACACGCAACTACATCCACATGAACTTGTTTGCTTCTTTCATCCTGAGAGCCGTGGCTGTGCTGGTGAAGGACATCGTCTTCTACAACTCTTACTCCAAGAGGCCAGACAATGAGGATGGGTGGATGTCCTACCTGTCAGAGGTAGGCCACCTCCCCACCCTTTAAGTCAGCTCTCCCAGGTTCCCGGGTAAGGGGTCAGTCTTGGGACCCAGAGGGCAGGCAGGTGAGGCTGGAGAGGAGAAGAGGAGACAGAAGGGTGCACTAGACTTCTGGTTACAGGGGCAGCATTTGGCTTAACCAACCCATCACCTCCCAAGAGTGGGCGAGGTGAAGGAGCCAGAGGCAGAAAGGTTCACTGTGGACACTGTACCTCTTTGTGGAGGAAATGTCTTCATTTTATGGCAAAAGAATTGGACCAGATTGGCTTTTTAAACAAAGTTGGTCCTCTGGATCCAGGGGTTCCACATTTGTGGATTCAACCAACCTCAGATAGGAAATGTTTGGGGAGAAGTAAAAAGGATGGTTGGATTTATATGGAACATGTACAGACTTCCCCCCCCTCTTCATTATTTAGTAAACAATTCAGTTTAACAACTATTTACACAAGTATTTACATTTTATTCAGTATTATAAATAATCTAAAGATGATTTAAAGTATATAGGAGAATGTGCGTATGTTATATGTAGATACTGTGCCATTTTACATAAGGGATTTACACATCATTGGATTTGGGTATCTGCGAGGGGGATCCTAGAACCAATCTCCTGAGGATACTGAGGGATGACTATATTATTATATTTTTTAATGCAGCAAATCTTTTCCACGTTGAAATCTGCATCTATTGAGATGGTTTTTCCTTTATCTTACTAATACTGCAGTAACCTGTTAAACTAACCTTGCATTCCTGAAATAAACTCAGCTAGGTTTCTCTTATATTGATGAATTCTGCCTACTAATGCTATATTTTGTTTAACATTGCCTTATTTGCACTCATTAGAAATATTGGCCTGTAATTTTCTGTTCTTTTAATGCCTTTGTCTTGTTTGGATATCAAGTTTGTGCTGACTTCTTAAAAAATTTGGAACTACTTATAAGTGAGAACACATAGTATTTGAACAGGGGAGGTTTTTTGTTTTTGTTTTTCTATTTATTATTCAAATATTGCTTCGTATTCATGCTATCCAACTTTACTCAATGAAACTCCCACTAAAAAAGGTGAAAATGTAAAAAGCAAATTGGAGGTAGTTCCCTGGTCCACTATTCTCTGGAAGGATTTGTTTAAGCTTTGTTTTATTTCTTTCCTAAGTATTTGATAGATTACACCAGTAAAGCCTTTTGGACTCAGAGTTTTCTTTAGTGGAACTTGTGAAATTATGGATTAATGAATCTTCCTTTTATATTTTCTATTTCTTCTGGTCAGCTGAGGTAACAAGTTTTTCTAGGCAAAGGTCTATCTCATCTAACTTTTCAAATGTGTTGGTGTCCCTTCTATTGTTCACGATGTTCTCTTCAGTCTTGAAGATCTTTTCGAGTCCGTTGGGTCAGCGAGTGTGCTCTTGCCATCATTCCTGATACTGATGGTTCCTGTCTCTGTCCCCCTTTTCTCCCCATGATTAGCCTTGCCAGAAGTTTCTCAATTTTATTGGACTTTCCAAAGAACAAACTTTTGGCATTGTTGATCCTCTGTTTCATTGGTTTCTGCTTTTATCTCTATTTCCTCTAATGTACTTTCTTTGTGTTTGATTTGCTATTTTTTATAACTTTTTCGACATGATTTTTAGCCTTTTTCTTTTCCAGTGATTGCATTTAAGATTACATGTTTCATTCTAGGCTTGGTATTAGCTGTATACCGTACGATTTGCTATACAGTATTTTCCTTATAATCAGGAAAATAATTTCTAACTTATGTTATAATTTCTTCTTTGTTCTATGGCTCACCTAGAAGTCTAATTCCTAACTGCTAACCATATTAAGAGATTTTGAGTTCTAGGTTAATAGAACTGAGGTTGGAGAACATACTCTTTGGTGTTTCCATGAGGGCAGTTGCTGCTGATGAACTTTCTCTGGTTTTGTTTGTTTCAAAACATCCAGAATATCAAGGAAGAGGCTGGCTTTTGACGCCTGCATGAAGCCCTCCTTCTTTCATGTGCTGACATTATTGCCAGCCTCCCTGAGATGGTCGGCAAGGGCCAGAAGAGAGGGGAGTAGGGAGGGAGGGGTTGAGCTGGGGGTGGCAGATGCTGGGAGAGGCTGGACTCATCATCATGCTCAGCTGTTCTGCCCCCTGTAGATATCAACCTCCTGCCGCTCAGTCCAGGTTCTCCTGCACTACTTCGTGGGTGCCAATCACTTATGGCTGCTGGTTGAAGGCCTTTACCTCCACGCCCTGCTGGAGCCTACAGTGCTTCCCAAGAGGCGGCTATGGCCCAGATACCTGCTGGTGGGTTGGGGTGAGTGACCTGGTCCCTGGCCTCCTCTCCTAGGGAACCCATCAGAATGTGGGAGCACCCTAGAGCATTTGGTTGGAATTAGAAACCAACCGGAGGGTGGCTTCTGGGACAGATAAGTCCTCAATGACAAGAGGCTCTGAAGAGAAGTATGTGTGTGTGTGCATGCACACACATGCACACATATGTTCACAGTGATATAGACCCAATGAGCACATTCAAAAACTGAGAAGTTTTTTGGTGGAATGTGTGACATTCCTCCTTCCTTGCTCCCAGCTGTATTGATTTGTTTGGGATGCTATAATGAAATGTTATTGTAACTTACACAATAGACATGAATGGCTCATGTTTTTGGAGGCTGGGAAGCCCAGCATGGCTCTGTTCTGGTGAGAGCTCTCTTTTTGGTTTGCAGATAGCTGCTTACTCACCGTTTGCACACAAGAAAATGAGAGGGAGAATGCAAGCCCTCTGATCTCTTTTTATAAGGGCTCTAATCCTGTCGTGAGAACCCCACCTTCATGACTCTACCTCCATATACCATCACATTGGGGAAAGGGCTTTAACATGAATTTTTAGAGGATGTGACATTTGATCCATAACACCAAGTCTTCAAGAGGAGATTCTTTGATTAAAAAAAAATGACCAAGGCTCAGCGCCTATGGCTCAACAGGCTAAGGCGCCAGTCACGTACACCTGAGCTGGCAGGTTCAAATCCAGCCAGGGCCCGCCAAACAACAATGACGGCTGCAGCCAAAAAATGGCTGGGTGTTGTGGCAGGCACCTGTAGTCCCAGCTACTTGGGAGGCAGAGGCAGGAGACTTGCTTGAGCCCAGGAATTGGAGGTTGCTGTGAGCT
>CAUYON010202794.1:0-63578 GCA_963573935.1 Arctocebus calabarensis
GGGTCAGAGGAGCAGCTTCCAGGGACGGGTGGGAAGGATAATGAGCCAGGGTTGGTGGCGCTTAGCTGTAGTTCCAGCTACTTGGAAGGCTGAGGCAGGAGGATCAGCTGGACACAGGAGTTTGAGGTTGCTGTGACACCACGGTGCTCTACCCTGGGGCAACACAGTGACTCTGTATTCCCCCCCCAAAAAAAAATAAAAAGAAGAAAGGAAAAGCTCTGTTCACTTTTCACTTGGCAATTAGGGGCTCTCCCATGACTGCAGGCAAAGGCGAATTCTCCAGAAGCCCAGCTGCAGGAGGGAGCCAGCAGACCCAGGTACAGACAAGGGGTTCATCTCAGCTGGGAAGCAGGGAAGTGCTCCCTCTCCTTAAATGCCCCCCAGTCAGCAGGGCTACCCCCACCAAGGACAATGGCTGAAGACAGAAGGAAGACCTAAATTAAAGAGAGAACAGCGAGTGAGCCAATGTCTTAGCCAAGGTGGCCTCACATTGATGGGGACGGGGCACGACCTGTCTGTAAAGAGTCATCCCCTCCCAGGGCAGGGGGCGAGTGAGCAGGGGAGGGTGCTCAGAAAGGAGAGACCCGAGGAAGCGCAGAGAGCAATGGGGCCCACTGCTGGTCCGGGAACTGCAGGTGCAGGGCTGCAGGGAACAGCCTTAGCCACAGGTGCACCTGTCAGGCAGGGCTGCCCACAGAGTTTTGGGTCCAAATCTAGTCTGCAGGTACATTTTTGTTTAATCAGTATGATTGTTAGAGTTGCTGAACTTAAATCTTTCCAGGCTTGGCCTCTCCGTTCACTCTGTGCCCCCACCACCTGTCACCGGCCATCCCTACTGCCTCACACATCTTCCTCCTTTAGACAGCTGTGGCTGGAGCCCGTGGCCACGGAACAGGTCTGAAGAAGTCTCAGGGGACTCTTTGGGTCACGGCATGCCTGCGCGCAGAAAAACCCCTCTCCCAGTGCCTAGAATTTAGATAAAATCCCCAAAGAAAGGACTAATGAAGATTATGCTTCTGCCACCAAATAAAATGTGATTCTGGGCAACATGGAATGCTTTTCCCTGGGAGTCTGGGGTAGCCTTAGTGAGCTGAAAATAGGAAAGTGACCAGTGACCAACAGCAGGGCAGATGTCCGAGAGCTATTTTGAAACCCTTGGCTGACTGAGGGAGAACTGGAAGGCGAGGTGGGTCCTGTGTCCAAGCAGATGCTACACACTCAGCATGTGGTTGTTTGACGCAACTAAATACTAATTCTCGAGACCCCGAGGCTTATAGAGGCACAGGCTGCCAGAAGCTGCCCTGGTCGGAGAGTGAGCAGAGATTAAGCGCCTGTCCAGAGGGCTGAGGGTGAAAGCCCTGGAGGGTGCCGGCAGGCGTCTAGCCCTGAGCTGGAGCCCCCACTCCCACCTGCTCCATTACAGGGGCCACGCCAGGGACTGACATGGATTCAATGTGCATTTACTTGGCGTGAAAGGACATCCAAATACGAGGGGAAAATAGACTACCTGGTGTGTGAAGATGAGCTGTTGTCGACCAGTGATTGGGGGTGGGGGGGAAGCAAAAGTTCTATTCAAACCTTGGAAGAGAGACTTTTGCCCAGATTCGACTTCCTCGTTAAGACCTACCATGATTGCTGCCTTGTTTCAGTCTGCTTTCCCCTCCTCCCTCCGGTCCCATCCTGAAGCCCTTCACCCCGATATGCTTCATTTTTCCTTTAGATCTGATTTTTAATGTCCTCGTCGTGTCTGTCCCCACTACAGCATCTCGGGAGGGAGAGACGGTGAGCCAAGGCGCACGGACACACTCCTTCTCCTGCAGGAATCAGGTAGGGCTGTACCTCAAAGTCACTCAGAGTTAGTGGAGTTCCACCTTGCCATACCCTACCTTGAATTCAGGTGCCGTGAAGAAAGGATCACAGCTGACAGGAGGGCGATGCATGCGGTGAAACCCGATGTGCCCTCAGGGACATTGGAAAGCAGAAGTGCAGGGGGGTGGGGTGTGGAGGATGGAGGGTGGGTGTGTGTGTGTGGGGGTGTCTGCGTTTGTCTCAAGCACATAGAACAACTAGCATGAGATATGGAACCAATAACTGGGATTTTGTTTCCAATGTCTCTCCAACCTTCTGATTTTTACAGCCATCATTGTCAAAGCAAAGAGCTTTGCCTGTGCTCTGGGGCCATGCATGGTGTGACAAGTGTCACTGTGTGGTGCCATATACATCCCAGGCTTCATTTGGTCAGGATGAAAAAGCGAAATCACTTTCCTTTGAAGAGCCAAAATATTATAACAGTTTCCATCTTATAAGTAAAATGCAAGTCTAGTTCCCCCACCCCAGGCTTCCCTTCACTCCTGGAGCTCCCAGGACCCTGGATTCCGGCTCTTGTGTCATTAGAGTCATCCTGAAATCTGCTGTCCTGCTTGGACAGGGCCTGGTCAGCTAATGGCTCTTGCTGATGATACTTCCCTGTTCTTTGACTGACCATTGATGAAGATGCTGACAGTTCACCCAGAGGGGAGCATATTCCTTTCAAATTCAAGGTCACCCAAGAGCATCACATGGCAAAACCCTACAGGAATCAGTTTCCCAGTGTTTGGTGCTACATGCTGTATTTTCAACCCACCCGCACACAGCATTTTCTCCAGGAAAATGCCTGCCCGCCCGGTGGTGTCTGCATAGGACTGCGGGCCAGCAAAAGAAGACAAAAGTTGGAAGAACCAGTTTCTGTTTCCCAGAGACAGTGCTCCCCGTCACTATTCAGACTGGTCCCTGCCATAGGGCGTCTTTCTTCTGGGGCTCTGTGATTGTCCTTCTTGTCACAAGGGCTCAGTCAGAGCTACCTGGACTTTAGACTCATGGGGAACGATGTGCCTGCCACTATCATTCTCCTCGCACAAGAGTTCAGTTCTCCCAGGTAAGGATGTGAAAAGAAAGGTGTTGGAGGTGCGGGGCCCACCCACTTACCCTGTGCACTGATGGTGGATAGGCCTCACCTCCCTGACAGATTAACACCTCTTTAAATAGTTACAGACAAAAAGGACACCCAATTCAGTCTTCCCAGGGCAAAAAGGCTATCATCCTTAAAGTAAAATGACAGAAGCTGCTTTTTTGACAAAGCAATAATTTTCTAACTTAGAATATTTGACGGCCTGATCTCTGGTGATGACATCCCTTACATTTTTAGTATGTTTTCACCTGTCTCCACTTTTGGCAAATCATACCAAAGATGTCTAATTGAGAATCATACAAGATTACTTTTTTAAAAGCTCTATGATAGAAGGAATCAAACAAGGCCCTTGTTGTGATTTGTGATGCATGTTTATAGCCTGGCCGAGTGACTTCAGAAAATGCAATTAACTATCTGGGCCTTAGATTCTTTTTTTAATCAAATAAAGCAAGGAAATCTGAATATCTCTGAAGATATCTCTCTCTCTTTCTCTCACTCTCTCTCTCTCATATTATATCATTCCAACACTTACAAATCCATGCTAAGGTAGACCATGGAAAGCTTGGTTTAAATGCTCCTATTCTTTTTTAGTTATTTGTTCCTAATCTTATGAAAAGTCTTCTTTGAATGTGGCATTTCAATTGAAGAAGAAAATGAAAACACCAAAGATAATATTAGAAGAAATGAGAAGAGCCTTTTCACTATCCTTTAAGATGTTCCAGTGATATTGGTGGTTCGAAATGAGAAGAGCCTTTTCACTATCCTTTGAGAAGATGTTCCAGTGATATTGGTGGTTCGAAAGGAATGAAAAAAATTATTAGAAGTGCAATGTGCAGGCTGTTTTTGTTACAGCAAATAGCTCATCTTTCAAGCCATCTGTTTTTCAATGAGTTGTGGGCACCAGTTCTAAGGACTACAAATGAATTTTAAATAGGGAAGTCTAAGTTAATTAACTAAAGCCTTTGAAATTGTCTGAAAACTATTATTTTCTTGCAATTGGCCCTTGCCAAAAAAATACAGGAAAAAAATTACATATTGGAGCTATGATAAAGTGTGTGTGTGCCACTTCAATTTTCTCATTAGTGCCTGGATTTCTTTTGAGAAGAAGGTGGGAGAATTATTCTTTGTTTCTCTTTTGCAGTGAAAAAGAGGCTTCTGTTTCAACGAGTGAAGTTAAGGTTTGGTTTGCAATGTATTTAATTCAATTATTGCCAGACATTTAGGAAACACTTTATTTTCATTTGATTTCCCAGAGTACAATCGTTTATGTACAGTTGTAGAAACCAGGGATTTGGTATATTTCTCATAAGTATTTAAATATAGTACAGTGAGCATGGTGAGCTACCCAAAGTTTACACAGCAAAATTAGTTATTTAGTTGATATAATAAAATAATAGAGTCTACAACATCATTTAACAACTCTAGTTTCTTCCAACAAAAATTAAACTTGGAAATGCCCAGTATTAAAAAAAATAATAATAATTGGTCCTTTAATTTGTTTCGTGTTTAACTAAAAAGAAAATGTTAATTCATATAAACAAAGTACAGGTGTCCACTAAGAAAAGAAGTCTTAAAGGGAAGAGTAATTCATATTTAATACAACTTCGATGGTGTTTTTAAAAACTATATAATAATTATATTATATTTAAATTTAGATCATTTTAATTAAATTAAAAATGAGCACAGCTAACTATGCACCAGCAGTGGACTTTATATTGAAGATGATGAATTTAAAACATATATTTATTTCTATCTTCCCCCAAAACCTCTAAAATAGTAATGAAGAGATGTTTAAAATCCATCAACCTATAAAAACAGAAGAGCTAAGTTTTGAATGCTGGAATGCATGGTCATGAGTTGCAATTGAAATGGAATCAGGAAGTAAAACCATAAACTGGGCATGGATACAGCTGAAAAGTCGCCTAATTTGCATTGTAAATGAACATTCCCTGCGACACATAAAAACACAAATTAGTAGGCTCCAGTGCTTTAGAAGTTAGGAGTGAATTTGAGGGCTAAAATTTGGATTTGTTTAAAAGGGAACCAATCTCAAGTTTCATGCATCCAAGAAACTATCCTGCTGGCATATTGAAGAAGGCAAAACAAGTGGTCTTTAGCGTGGTTGAAGATGGGGTGCCATACTGAAACTGGGTAATGTGAGAGTTTAAATTTGATATGCTCAAAATTTTAAATGCTGGTAACAATCTGTTATCTTCTGGCTCTTAGATCCTGGAATGTTAATAGCCAGAATACTGCTCTCCAAGCAACAGGTTGAAATAGTCTCCTTAAGGAATATGACCAGCCTGAGAAGAAAGTCCTGGGGTATCACCTCTGGTATAGTAGTCAGAGGAACTAGTAGTGACTCATTCCCAAGTGAAACTAGTAAAAACCATAAAACATTGAACACACAGACATAATAAATCAAACACTCTGGAAATGGTCCTAAAGGCAAAACTCTATTTGTGAATAGCTATGAGAATTTCATAATAAAGATAAGAGTCAATGACATTTGAACCAAGATGGATTCTTTGCTTATAAGACCTGCCTTATAAGAAATACCAAAGGAAGCTATTCAGGATGAAAGCAAGTGACCCCAAATAGTAATCCAACTCCACATGAAAAAAAAAAAAAAAAAACACCAGTAAAATTAATTTTGTAATTAAGAATAGTAAAAGAGGTTAAGTGCCTGTGGCTCAAGTGGCTAAGGTACCAGCCACATTCACCTGAGCTGGTGGGTTCAAATCCAGCCCAGACCCACCAAATAACAATGACAGCTGCAACCAAAAAATCATCGGGCATTGTGGCAGGCACCTGTAGTCCCAGCTACTTGGGAGGTGGAGGCAGGACAATCGCTTGAGCCTAGGAGTTGGAGGTTGCTGTGAGCTGTGATGCCACAGCACTCTACCCAGGGGGAATTCTTGAGGCTCTGTCTCAAAAAAAAAAAAAAAAAAAAAAAAAAAAAGAATAGTAGAAGGGCCTATGTATTCCTTTCTTTTCCTAGCTAATTTAAAAAGTACTGGCACAAAATAATATGTACATGATGTAATTGGGTCCTACCATATGTAGAAATGCCAGATGTTGATACCTTTGTCAATAGCAACACCTAGGAGGGGGATGGGGAGCAACCTGCAGGGAGCTAAAAATGACTGCACAGGCTAAAATAATAATTATAACAATGCATTGTTGGGAGTTGTAGCATTAATTTATTATATATATATAGAATACCACAAAAAGGGACAAAAAGGAATAAAGCTTGTGGTTCGTCGAGTAGGGCGCTGACCCCATATACCAAGGGCTGCAAGTTCAAACCTGGCCCCGGCCGAACTGCATCAAAAATTAGCCGGGCGCTGTGGTGGGCGCCTGTAGTCCCAGCTACTTGGGAGGCTGAGGCAAGAGAATTGCTTGAGCCCAAGAGCTGGAAGTTGCTGTGAGCTCTGACAGCACTCTACTGAGGGTGATAGAGTGAGACTCGGTCTAAAAGAAAGAATATTTTTATATGTCATTGAAATCAATCTAGTATAAACCTAAAGCTTATTCTATTAAGTTGAAATGTATATGGTAAATCTTGGACCAGTTACTAAAAAAGCAACCCAAATATGTAATGAATAAATTATTAAAGACGTTAAAATTTTACATTAGAAAATATTCATGTATTGCAAAAGTAATAAATAAAGAAGATCAGAAGAATTAAAAAAAAAAATAACATGGGCTTGGTGTCCATAGCTCAGTAGTTAGGGTGCCGGCCACATGCATTGGGACTGGCGGGTTCGAACCTGGTCAAGACCTGCTAAACAACAATGACAACAACAACCAAAACATAGCCAGGAGTTATGGAGGGAACCTATAGTCCCAGCTACTGGGAAGCTGAGGTGACAGCATTGCTTAAGCCCAAGAGTTTGGGGTTGCTGTGAGCTGTGACGCCATCACATTCTACCAAGGGTGAACATAATGAGACTCTGTCAAAAAAAAGAAAAATAACATGGCAGACAAGTTATATCAATAATAACAATATGGATGGATTAAATAATACAATGAAAGGGGAGAAGGTGTCAGTTGTGTGACCCAACTATATTCTATGTACAAGAGACACACTTTAGGCTTTTCTACGGGTAGTTTTATGTGCCAACTCAATTGAACAATGTATAATGTACTGTATAAAGCAGACTGCCCTTCCTAATGTGGGTGGACTCATCCAACCCAGGGAAGGCCTGAGTAGGAAAAAGCAGCTGCTCATCAAGACTCAGGGCCTCCTTCTGCATAACTGCTTTCTCTCCGTGACATCAGTCTTTTCAGGATTTTGGACTCAAACTGAAACATCAGCTCTTTCTGGGTCTCAAGCCTCCCGCTATTCAGATTGGAATTACACTACTGGCTTTTCTGTGGCTCCAGCTTGCAGATATAGGACCTTGTCAGCTGCCATAATCAGGAGCCAATTCGTGTAACAAATCTGTCTATCCCTCTCTCTGTCTCTATATACATGACACAGTGGTACTGCAAATCAGTGGGGAAAGGGTGAACTATTTATCAAATTGTACTGGTATGACTGTTACCAGTAACGAAAGAAATAAAAGTGTATTGACCTATCAAATTGTACATAAAAGTCAATTCTATACACATTAACAACATAAGCATAAAATTAGCTTTTAAACAAAAATATGTCTTTTATGATGTCAGAATAGGGAGGATTTCTTCATTAAGATAAAAACGCACAGAACCTAACACATAAGGGGAATGATTCTGATGACATCAAAATGAACAACTTACATTCCAGAGACACTTCAAGATCACGCAAAACTAAGACAAACCAGAGGATGTTAGCAATGCATAAAATAGACAGTGGTTACTACCTGAAATAGGCAAAGAATTTAAAAAACACAATGTTCATAGTAGCATTGATTGTGATAACAATGACTGGAAACTATTCCAGTTGCCTTCTCATCACATCCAGACAGTACATAGCATCGAAAATTTCTGCCCTAGGGCTACACTACATCGTTTTATCAAGAACGATCTGGGCAAACTCAGTAATGATGGAAAAATCAAGATTCCAGAGAATACATTTATTTTCCTTAAAATAATTAAAAATTAAAAATAAATTTTCCTTAAAATAATTAAAAATTAAAAATGATGCTAAATGTTCCTCACAGTTACCTACACACATAGTAACTGTAAAAAGAAATATATGGAAATAATCAGGTCTAAATTTCAGGTACTCGTTTATCCATAACAAGCAAGAAAGACTCAATTCTGGAAAGATAAGTAAGTATTTTCAATTATATTGGCAATGCTTTATTGCTTAATATGGATAATGACTGTGTTAATTTTATTGTGTACATTATTATGTATTTTAAGCATATGATAAATTATAAACAAAAAACTCAATTATTTACTTGTAGCTTGTGCCTTTTTAAAAGAAATTTTGTTAAAGGAAAAGCAAACGATTTGCATCGTGAAGACCGGACATACCTAATAATATGGAGCTCTAGACTATAAGCTGTGACTGGAAAGCAACATGGTGCTGCCTTCTTGCCCGCAGTTTCTCATATAATCAGTAAATAGTTAAATATTCACGTTTGCCAATTTAACTTCATCATCATAAAATCACCAATAGAACTTCAAGCAGCTATATTTGTTTTATGCATAATTAGATAAATACTTAAAAAATGGACTACAAAGCAATTAAAGTTCAAGAAAACAGAAAATTCAAAGGTTATTTCTCCTTAGTTCACATCAGTTTGTGGACCCATCAGAATCCATCTATGTTGATTGTAATTGGTGCTTTAAATTTGTTTTCAGTATTTTGAAAAGCCAAGAGGAGAATGCAGATTTATCAGCATTAAGGTTGCATAGACTGATTCAAATTTCATATTTCTTTCTTTTTTGTCTATTACTGTATCAATTCAGTGAGAGTAACTCACAATGTTCATGCTAATTAGCAGCTCTAATTAGAAATTATGAACGTCTCTTAGATAACAAGCAATTACATCATAAATGTAGTCTGTATGGCAATCAGCATATTTCATGCCATGAGGTCCAGAAGAGAATAATGATTTAAATTTTCTTTATTGATGATCAGTTTTGAGAGTCACTGAACCATCAGTCTTCACATACAGCTCCATTCTTAAACCAGTAACTATCAAAACAATGGGGAAAATATCAGTAGCTTCCAGCAAGATCAACTTATTTCAAAATTTTTCTTCCTTTTTACAAGATAATGAGAAAGCAAAATGACGACAAAAACAGAATGAACCATAAAAATGCATGTTCAATAAAATCAGAAACAGAGAAAACAAAATATACAAAGTGTATAAAAATGGTCACAAAAGGAATGAAAACCATCAGCACTGGACAAAAAGTCATAAAAAGCTGTGCTGTTGCTGGGCAAGGTAGCTCACACCTATGATCTTAGCACACTGGGAGCCTGAGGGAAGTGGATTGCTTGAGCTCAGGGGTTCTGAGATCAGCCTGAGCAAGAATGAGACCTGCTCTCTACTAAAAATAGAAAAACTAGTGTGGTGGTGGGCACCTATAGTCTGAGCTACTGGGGAGAGGCTGAGGCAAGAGGATCTCTTGAGCTCAAAAGTTTGAGGGTGCTGTGAGATAAGATGCCATGGCATTCTGTCTCAAAACAAAGGTCTAGTAATGGAAAATGTTGTAAGTTTCCATAAAATGTATACTCTTAAAGTAAGGCAGCTCCACTGTATTTAGAAATGTTGGAGTGAGCTGAGAATGAGTAAAGGGCAAATACTTAGGGAACACATGAGAAAAGGTAATAAAAATATTCAGAGTCACATGGTAACAGACCTCAAAAAGTGAACAAATGGATCACTTTGGAATGAAGGGGCTACTCTGCTTGGAAAAAGTACACAGGGCCAATGGTAGAACACTTCAGAAATTTGTAAGAGTCCAAAAGATAAAGCAGGCAAAGGTATATACAATTTCCACATTTTTAAAGCCAGTAGCTCATCTCTACAGCGATTGAAGAGCGAGTTCTTGAGCTACAAAATCAGCAAGGTCAAACTGCCTACTAATATTGAAATATTTTTAAAATTTTACTGTAACTTAAATACAATGGGCTAGTTCCAGCACCCATACAAAGATACCATAAGAAAACATGAAGAAAAGATTACCTCCCGCTTGAGATCACGCACACAGGTTTCTAGGGAGGAGTTAAACTCTGCTAGTTCCCTGTGGAGTAAAATGCCACCAGCGTTAATCTCCTTTGAGGAATTGGTGGGAAGGAGGAATTATCCTCCCATCACCACCACAGAGGGTCTTCCTCTGAGATAAGGGATATGAGCTCTTTTTCTGCCCACATCTCAGGGCTCGAGCTACTCCCTTGATCTCTGCCCCAGGGAAATGCAAATCTCTGTGATGGGTATCTGCTTTGCCTATTTACTGGGCAGGAAAGGACCCAGTTATGTGTCTTTCTAGATCTTTCTCATAGCCTCTTCTATGGCCATTTTTCCTCAGAGTGCTCACAGACCCAGCAGGGGTGTTTGTAAGCTGTATCTCCAACAGGCTAAAATTTTGAAATAAGTTGATCTTGCTGGAAGCTACTGATATTTTCCCCATTGTTTTGATAGTTACTGATTTAAGAATGGAGCTGTATGTGAAGACTGATGGTTCAGTGACTCTCAAAAATGATCATCAATAAAGAAAATTTAAATCATTATTCTCTTCTGGGCCTCATGGCATGAAATATGCTGATTGCCATACAGACTACATTTATGAAGCTTGCTAGCAATGACTAGCTTACATGTAGACTAGCTGACTTTTCTTTCTTCTGACTCACTCAGCTTACTTTTTAATTTTCCTCTTTTTCTGGGGGTGCTTTCCTTTGTCTAGAATAGGGTCTTTTGGTCCCCATTCTCCCTGCATGTATGTGTTATAGAGTATACTACATCATATAACAGCTTACCAGCATATACCCCACTCTAACTGAAAGAAAAAGCTGCATAATCTATAGTGTCATAACTCTTCTTCAACCTATTAGAAATTCGAAGTAACAGGGCATCCACCCAATACAAGGGCAGATGAGTCCCTCCAGGGAGGAGTGGGCCTCCAGTCAAGCAGGAGGAAGAATTCAGCTAAAATTTTTGTCTCATTGCTTCAAGAGTAGGCATAGGAAAAAATGTTTACACAGGACACCATTGTGCTATTGCCCCAAGGAAAGCTGATAAACCGGCCAGTTTTCCTCCACCAACCCATTGTGTGACCCTGAGAGAGATGAAAGAGCAGTGCCAAAGAGAGGGGCCGCTTGCTGTCGGAGCCAAGAAGAGTGGCAGGTGCAGTGCCGGAAAGACAGGTCACCACACCCCAACCCCTAAGAAACAAAAGCTTCTGCCTCTAAGGGACAGGTAACAAGTACTGTCAACCACAGAGCTGTAGAAGACTCGTGGCGGCTCCATCACTAGGAAACTAAAAGCAAGCGTCCTCTACTCCTGGAAGAGGTGTGGAAAACCACCTCGGAGCCAGGCAATTAGAGCCCCCCTCCCGCCAGGAGGAAGCAGAATCGATGAGAAAACGCTGCCAGGACACAGGGCCTGAGCCAGAGACGGAACAGGAAGCATAGACGCCCTGCCCCTGCTCCTCATGTAACTGTAACGAGGAACTTCTCCTGAGAGAGGAGGAGAAACACCCAACCACCCTCCCCGTGTCTTCAAGACCCGAAGCTGAGGGTGGAGAGAAACGTTGGGAAAACCCTGAGGAATTGTCACCTGAATCTAAACACAGGGGGATGCGGCACAAGTTAAAGTTGGCAGTACACAGAACACAGCCAGGGAAACAACTCCCAAACCTAGATTGACTCCTGCCGAGATTTATTTAGGGGTGGGGGCAATCGAGGAGAATGTGACCAGCTCTGAGGTCACAGGTGCCCTAGGAGCTGTCACACCCCCATCTGTGAGGGCAGATCTGCAGAGCCACTGTGGGTGCCTTTGTTCTTTTATGCTTATTTACACAATTCACTAATAATTGACATAACAGGTCTGTCCAAAATAGGTTGCTCAGTTATTGGCATAATTATCTAGGTTAATATAATTAGGGGTAATGCAAATGTGAGCAATTTCCCAAACCATAATTAATAAGACACAACAACACATAGAGAAATAAAGGCCCCAGTTTCCCTAAATTGGTAGCCTAGAGCTCATCAGAGCAAGCCGTGGGAGCATTCAGCACAGCCAGCCCCTGGGCAGGGCTTTAAACAGCCTGTCGTGTGGTACTTCACTGTCTCCCTGGCACAGAGCAGAAAATGGAGCAATAAAGGAGGCGTGAGTATGCAACAGAACTTCCAACACGCCTCAGAATTGTACGCACGGGGGCTAAGTGCGGGACTGCGGTGTGATGTGCGGGACTGTGTGTGATGTGCACAGGGGAAAGTCCGGGGGCTTCACGCAGCAACAAGTCCCTTCTGCCGTGGTGTCGTAACAGTTGACACGCTCGACGCAGAAGTCCACCAAGCAGCATGCCTGTGGGACAGGAGTCAGCAGAACATGCCTGCGACGCATTCTTAAGACAGCAAAATGGACAGTTTTCTTCTTGAGATTACTACATGCAGGGAGACGCAAGAGCCACGTCGGAGATGGACGGGACGAAGAGGTGCGGTCGAGTCTTCCCCACCTTCTCCTGATGTAACACCCCGTGACTTCTACCTTTGGGGGTCCTTAGAGGGTATGGTGTACCGTAGAAAATCGGCAATACATTGGGAAGAAATTGAAATGGCATGTGCAGAAATACTGGTGGGCACTTTGGTCAGCATTGCCAGAGCAGTAGGTCACTGTCATCAGGGGTGTCTAGACACTGATGGTGACCACTTGCAGCACCTCTTGAAGTTGCAGAAGTCAAATGTGACTTGTATTCACCTTTCGTTATCAGGATATATTGAGTATTATATTATTAGTATAGTTTTCTCCTTTCTTAAAGTGGGTATACATTTTTGGGCACTGTCTGTACATACACACACACTTATATATCTAGTTAATATGCAAACTTAATATCCATAACTTTGTATACCACCCTCATATTTTAGTGATTAGAATAAAGACACTGTAATAATCATCCTCCCTTTTAAGTAGGACACTTACTTTCTTTTGACAAATAAGGAAAAAGATTTAGCTTATCACAAGAAGTGGACAATGTATAGAATAACACAGTGTCTAAATTACATGATGTCCAAAGTACTTAAAATTTTATGATTATATTTGAATAATGTCCATAGTTTTTAAACACATATCACTAAAATAGTGAGACAAGAACACGTTTTTCAAAATACCATTTTTGCTTTTCTAACATTTATAGCAATGGGATTGAGGATTCCAGATCCAGTGTCACGCTGGCGCTGGTTCGGTGAACCCTCAGTCTTCAGGCTGCACATTGCTCGTGTTCTCTAATTACTTTTTTGCACTTGTCTGTACCCACTTTCCTCTTCACTAGCCCTTACTGTATATACAGATTTTTTAAAGGCGGAAAATCAAGGTATTATTCATTAAATCCTATTTCATTTCTTTCAAATTTTTCACAAATGCGTTTAATACTCACAAACTCAAACACAGACCCGTACACATATAATAGCCCTTTTTTGTTACTGTTGTCTCTGAGTAAATCCAACCCTTGTTTGCCAAAGACTTTTAGAGATGCTAATATAAAAAGCAAACCTGTGTAAGAAACCAGGGCACATTGTCCCCAAATATGCCTCTCCGACACAGGATTGTTTTGAATAAAAGCAATTAGGAAGCAGAAATCTTAGGAAAAGCTCTCTGCTCGCCCTCCATTTGCCTGAAACAGAACATCCATTGACAAAGTTATCTTGTCTTCCCTGTCTACCAGTGAGGACGAGCGTTCGCCACCAGAGACCAGCCTGCTCTGGCCTGGACCCTGCCCGGGAGGGTCTGCAGGACAGACTCCCCCCACCAGCCTGTGTCTTCATAGCTTCCCGCTGTTGGTCCTCTCACACTCGGCTGCCCTGGACACCCTTTTCCTGTGTCTTGTCATTTCTCTGAACATTTGCTGTCCCTTGGCGGAGATGGAGCATAAACTCAAGTTCTAACCAGACCCCTGAGTCACTCACCACATGTTAATACACTGGTTTTCCCTTGCCAGCTGCCTCATTGACACACAGGGCCCAGGCTGAAGAGCCTAAAATGGGCAGAGAATTGATTTCCCCACACACAATCACCACTTTTTGACACACTCTCTTCCAAGAACACAGCTCATATCAATCATTAGGTCACAGGCTAAGTCTGGAGGACACAGTATGAGGTAAACTATGTCCATGGACCTTGTCCCTGTCACCGCGGTGGAGCTGCCTGGGAACTCGCCACTCAGGGCCCGTCCTCGGCCTTTCCGTCACGGCGGCCAGGCTGAGGAGCTGCTGTGGGACCACTTGGCTCTCTCAGAAAAGGTTTCCTTCTCCTGCAGAGCTCAGACAATTGTTTTAAAATGTCATGTCTTCATAATACTGCTGAAATTTTCAATTAACATTTGAACGCTCATTATGTGTCTAACCTTGTCCTAAAGGACAACCTAAATCTGATGAGTATCTGTTGAGATAAATACTTAAAAACTCAGTAACTGCTTTGCAGTCCCCGGCGCCACGGCATTTTCTACCTGACTACTTGAGGAGTGACCAAGGAACGGCATCACATTGCTTTTTAATTACACTCAATTAATTGCAGTGATGTCTAATTTAGTAATAAAAAGGCTCAAGATGCTATCAAGTAGTAAAAAAATGTAATTTTTCCTCAACTCTTTTTTTCTTGGTACTTTTTGTGAATAAGTATGTTATAATTTTAATTGGTTTAATTACACCAAATAAAATCTATAAGGAATAGAGTAAATGTAATTAAAATTTAATCAGTTTATATAGAACAGATACAATCTAGGCTTTTTCGAACCAAATAAGCTTATATTAATACTGTTGACCTACTCAGGACATAAAAGAGTTTCCATATAATGCAGGTGATTATATTCTCAGTTTGATGTACACAAAGGAGAAAATAGGAAAGAGTGTGCTGATTAAATCATTCCATTCAACCAACCTGCTAAGCTCAGGAAAATCATTAAAAATGGAACTGACTGTTAAATAATGACACATATTTAGCACTCTTAAGGGACTTACACTTTTTTTTCATATTATTGCATGCTTTAGAGAAACTCATTAATTTATCTTTGGAAGAAGTCAATTTAAATATGTTTCTTTCTAAAAGATTGAATTAAGTTTTCACCTGTGTGTTTCTTTGCATATATATTTTTAATTTTTGCCAGTAAGTTGAATGTGCTCATTTGTTGTCAAAATATATTTTTGACAAACAGAAAGGGTCAAAATACATTTTTAATTTTTGCCAATAAGTTGAATGTGCTCATTTGTTGAATTTTATGTTATATAAGTCAAGGTTGCACTTATCACAAGCACAAAACACGTTATTTGAAAACATCATTAGAGATTCCTTAGCATTTGCCAAGTCATCAGTTGAACAAATGCCAGACCTCTACTCTATAAAGAAGGCTCCCATAAAGGAAGGCATCAGAAAAGTGGATTTAAAATGATGTTTTGACTTAGGCCAAATTGCTGCTGCAGATTATGTTAAGAATTATTTGTTTAATTATTCCCTTTTTATTGAGTTCGTAAAAATAATTTATAAAAATAATGTATAAGTTATTATACCTTTAAAAATACAGTTCACCATGGAAACAGTTAAAAATACAAAGACCCAGATCAACAGATTGATTCCTTCTTGGTACTAATTTCACCACTATGAGTCATTACTAGTTTTTTTCCTTCCATAGTTTGCTTAAGCCACCAGTTCTCAAAGGGCTCCTAGACTGCTGGGACCATCTCCCTGACACCGTCTCCAAAGTACACAAAGTCAAACTGTGTGTATAATAATACTGAGATGTTAGCTGTCTTTGTGCCATATTGACTTTTGCAGTGATGACACAAACGTGATGGAAGGTAAAGAGCTGGTGGTGCAGCAGAAATCCAGTCAGTGGCATGGGTCTGAGCCAGCAGTCACTGTATCTGCATTGCTGTCTCAGAGGGAAAAGATGCCAGTTTCACTTAGGAATATCCTTGATGGAGCAGCAAAAATTATTGATTTCAATAAATTTCAACATTTGAGTACATGTCTTTTTGAATATTCTGTTTGATGAAATGTGAAGTCATAAAGCACATCTGGTCCATACCAAAGGAGGATGGTCACCTCCAGGAGAATCCAGCGTCATTGTTAGACTTGCAAAGGGAACTAACCCATTTTTTCATTTAAAATTGTTTTTACTTAAAAGATGACAAACTGTGATTACTCTGATTTGAAATTTTGGCAAATGTTGTGTTAAAAAAAAGAGAAGTAAGCTTGTATGTACAGTGAAATAATGGATAGCACTTGTTGAATAATGATAAAATTCAAGCTTTAATGTGAAAAATCCAAATTTTGAAAAAACAATTTTTCAATATTTTAGTTTGTCAATATTTAAAGACTTTTTTGACAAGATATTAATGAATATAATCTCTTCGACACCAGATTATGAAATTCAACAATTTTTAGAAGATCTGTATACTTCAGTAAATTAAGAATTTCAAAATGATGATTACATAGTATTGTAAAATTATACACGAGTAAAGCATCTTTTGAAAATATGAGACTGATGGATTTTAACGTGACATAGTATGAAAAAAATCTTTGATTTTAGAAGTTTACCAAGCAAAAATTCAAAGAAAAACATATATTATGAAAAGAATTAAAAAGGAAAACAGAGTAAGAATTGGTCTTACTCTGGTAAGACAAATAAATGTCTTTTATCTTAAATAAATTATTTAAAATGTCATGGTCATTATTTTAAAAATGACTTCAAGAAAATAAGATGCTCTGGAAATGAAAAGTAAATCACCAGAAATGAGAGAATAATACAAAAGAGATAGGTAAAAAGTCTTTGTAGAAGTGTTGAGAAAAAATACATAATAAAAACAGGAATCTGCTAAAGTAAGAAGTAATCAATATAAAATGGAAATAAAAATAAATACAAAATGTTCTTTGTAAGGTTATTGGATGTTAAGAGAACTTCACACATGGTGCACAGAAGTATCAGGAAATGTAAAAGCTTTTACATTTTCTGGCATAATAAAGAGATAAATTTCTACATAGAAGCAACCAGGTTGCTTCCTAAGGAAAGAAATGGTGCAGAAAAATTAGCACCAAGATAGTCTAGGGAAGTTCTGAACTCTATTAATAAGGAATTGTATTAATAATTATACAAAAATAAAGTATCAGAAGTGTTTGATAAATTTATGCCAATCAAGTTAATGTAAGGGGCAACATTTAAGAGCTCAGGGAGTACCATACACATGAGCAATTTGAGAGAAAAAATTTCAAGTAAGATATTTAGCTAATAATATGTATATATACATACATATAAATTAAGAATTAAAAAAACAAACAATGAAAAAAAGTGTGGTAAAATTGACTGATACCAAATATTAAATGTTATAAAACCCCAAAACAAAGCAAAATGAAAGAAACCAGGAAGCATGTCAGATGGGTGGAGAGAGACAGATACAGCCAGCTGGTCCTTCTTCTTACTCAGAGGAGGATCCGTACATATTGAACAAATTGGATTCATATGTCTACAGAAACAGGACAACTTCTTCACATTTTTAGTTTATCATATTAGCTTCTTAGAACTTAATTAAAGGCTAACAATCTCTTTAAGTGATACTAAAGTTCTTTAAAGCAGTGTCTATTTTGTTTATTATTTACTTTAAATTCAAATAAAATTATATTTTTAAATGCTGAGAATTGTGTATATTATGATATAACTTTTGTAAAATGATTTCATCTATCAATCCTGTGTGTATGTAAGCTTAGAGATAAACCCAAAATAAAGTTCACCAGATATCAGCAATGTTCATTTTCGGGGAGAAATGATTTAGGAAGATATTTCCTTTTCTTCTTTCTTCTTCTCTTTTTTCATTTAAGTCTTCTGTATTGGCTGAATTATTTCCATAATTGTTTTGTTAAAACTCTGTTTTTAAAGAAATCTATTTCCTTGGAAGGAAGTTCTTATCAAGTTCCTCACTAGTTATCATGATTTTGTAGGAGAGAAAAGAGTAGGATCTTAACCCATCTCTAGGTTCACCACTGAGATTTCTACAACAAAATTCAAATTAACAGTAGAAAAGCATAACAAATCTACTTAAATTTTATGTGACAAGGGAGCCATCAGAAATGAAGACTTAAAGACTCAGGGAAAACAGTACTTGGACAACTGTCCTGTAAGGAAGGATGACAGGGTGATAAACCTGGGACTGGCTTAGCAGGGCTGGTAGCTCAAATTCCTCTGAGCACCACTCTCTGTGTCTTTATTCCCTCCCTCTGGGTATGGTGAAGACAAGGGTCTTCTAGACTGCTTTCAGGGGATGTAGGTCACAAAATTCTTACTTTTTAATTTCAAATTAATATAAGGGTACACATTTTTAGGTTACATCATTCTCACTTTCAAGGTGAAGTTCAAGTTATAGTTGAGCCCTTCACCCAGGGGACGTGCTGAACACCCTCACATTGAGCACATTAGGTGAGATCCCACCCACCAGGGGGCGTGCTGAACACCCTCACATTGTGTACATTAGGTTAGATCCCGCCCACCAGGGGGCATGCTGAACACCCTCACATTGAGCACATTAGGTGAGATCCGCCCACCAGGGGCTGTGCTGAACACCCTCATATTGAGTACATTAGGTGAGATCCCGCCCACCAGGGGCCGTGCTGAACACCCTCACATTGAGCTCATTAGGAGAGATCCGCCCACCAGGGGGCATGCTGAACACCCTCACATTGAGCACATTAGGTGAGATCCCGCCCACCAGGGGCTGTGCTGAACACCCTCATATTGAGTACATTAGGTGAGATCTGCCCACCAGGGGGCGTGCTGAACACCCTCACATTGAGCACACTAGGTGAGATCCTGCTATTTGTCCTCCCTCCTCACCCCCAATTTCCCTTCCCCTCTCCTTCCCTTCCTCTCTCCTCCCCCTTGCTAGACTATATTTGTGTTTCACTGTTCATGTGGGTGTGTAATTGTTTATATATTGGTTTCATATTAGTATTGAGCACCTTGGAGATCTACTTTTTCCATTTTTGAGATACTTTACGAAGAAGAATGTGTTTCAACTCCATCCAGATAAACAAAAGATGTAAAGTCTCCATCTTTTCCATGGTATACATGTGCCACCATTTGTTAATCCATTCCTGGGTTGGCGGGCATTTGGGTTGCTTCCACAGAATTCTTTTATGGCCTGCTTCAGAGGAGAAAGGCAGGAGAAGTTCAGAGAGTGACCTTCCTCCTTATTTGGGGGGTAGCATTTCCTGCAGCCATCACCTCACTCTCCAGAAACTCCTTAACTGAATGTAATGGATGTGATTGTCCTTTATGACCTTGAACATGCCAAATACATTCCTTGATTCAGCCAGTCAGTCAGGTCTCAACAAGTATTCCTCAATTACCTGATTCTGCCTAAAGTATTTAAAGGGCTAGGGGGAAAGGGGGACTAGAAAAATGTCTGCCCCGAGAGCTTGCATTCTGCACCCGTCTTTTCTCAAATACACTGTTTTTCTCTCACATTAAACCATTTGATTTTCCCAAACAAGTGGCACATAGATTACAAGATCCATGAGTGTGGCCTATGTGCCTGAAATAGGGGCTTGGCATGTGGCAAATGCCACCTCTGAAGCTCCCTTAGATTAGCAGTGGTGTTGATATATTGTGTTTTTATCTTTTACTTTTAACTTATTCGGGCCTCAAAGTTGGGAATTTTTCACTACTCATTCTTCAAATATCGTTTTTGTTACTTTCTTTTCCTTTGAGGAGTAAAATTACAGCGTATGCCTTCTGTTCAACTTGTCCCACAGCTCATCAATACTTTGTACATTTTAAAAAATGTTTTTCCACCTAATATGTGGTAAATCCCATTAAGTGTATTTTTTTCTCTGTTTTTTATCTCTAGAGTTTCAATTTTTATCTTTATTATAGCCATTCTGCCTGTAGCTAACTTTTTTACCATATGAAATATAATTCTAAGAACTGTTTGCTTCTGTAGGATCTTGCTTTTAAGATTTGCTCAGTGGAATCAAAGCAACACTCTGTCTTGGGCTGATGGTGCTCCTCTCTGATCATAGTGCCTGCCCCGCTCCTCAAGTTCCAACAAAGATGGATTTTCCATGGCTGGTAGGAAAAGGTGCTACTCCCAGCCCTGCGTGAGCACTGGATAACATCCCTCTAATCCTTTGGGGGGTATTTTATCAGGCCTAGAGCAGTTTTCTCCCAGAGGAGTACTGATTGTTGCTTTACTGAACATTCTGGGGGATCTCCTGAAGATTCTGGGGTTCTCTTACTGTATAGAACTTTTCTCCTTCTGAAAACTCTAGTCCTGGTCTCTCTGGATCTTCGTTCTTCCTCCTTGATGTAGGGAGTTTACAAGGTTCTGCCTGGATTCTTCTCTCTTCTCACTCTCTGTTTTCTGGGGAAATTATTTAAATTTATGTAGCAGAATTTAAATAATATAAATTAGCTACATGAGATAACTGAGCCACATCTAACTAGAAGATTGAATTTCAGGCAGTTTCAATACAATTTTCCCCACTATTTTTACATTAACTTCATCTCAGGTTCATAAATACCCACATGATAAATCTGAGGAGACAGCAGTGAGGGCGGTAGAGTACAGTTCAATTGAAATACTTTTAATAGGAAAAAGCTGAGCCCTAGCTGTCCATCCAGGCTTTTCCTCATGCCCTTTTAATTCCAAGGGTCCCATAAAGAGCTCTGTATTCTCTATATCAAACCTTTCAAATTCTGAATTCATACAGCAGATGGGAAGGCAAAATTCTTCATCGGTTCCACCTGTGTCTTTTTTTACAATGGGAGCCAAATTTATGAGTGAGGAAGCATTTCTTAGAGATGTAACAGGATTTTCTAAGCAAATTCTCAGGAAATGGAAGTAAAGTAAGAACAGCCCAATGCAGTTGTCTGGCCATTCAAAGCCCCCTGCCTTAATTGTGAGCAGCAAGAGAGCAATGTTGCCTGTGTGTTTAGATTTTCCTATAATGTCTATCACGTACCACTGTTCTTTAAATAATGCCTAGAAGAAATGTATAGAAACAATCAACATTTATTCTACTTTTATTATTTCATGGAGTAAAGAATTTCTATTGGCTGCAGTCATACCTGTTTTATAAAAACCATGATGTTGCCCAGTTTTCTAGGTATAATGTGGTTAAGTAAAAAAAAAGAAAAAGAAAGAAAAAAATGTTGCCTTTAACTAAATGCTAAAGGGGCAGAAAAGTTAGACCTTTTCTGGCTGTAAAGATTGTAAAATCATAGGAGGGATTGTTCAGGCTGGTGGTGCAATTGCTTTTCCTAGAGAGAACTTTGAAAACAGACCAGCCAGGGAAGCAATCTGAACAATTAAGATGCAGGTGCAGGTACACCTGCTGAGAAGTCTGAAAACCGGGAGCCTAGGGAGAGTGTCCTTAAAGGGACAGCAGTGGGTCTTTGATGCAGGATTGAACTTTCCTACCATTGGTGTGTTGTGTAACAAAAAGAAAAAAACATTTAAATAACTCAAGAGGAATTTGTAAGGCTGCAACTAACCAACAAAAGAGTTGAATGACTAAGCCAACTTTTGATTACAAACAAAAGAGAAAATAAGGCACAGCCAATCTGTGGAAAATTTCTCAATAGAAAGACCCCTTGCTGGACCCAAAAGACCTTGATAACTATCATAATAAATGTATTTTCAACAGGGTCCCTGAAACAAGCAAAGGAACAACTTGCATACAACAATCTATTTAAGGATGACTCAACACTCACCTTTCAAATATGACAGCTGTTTACCACATTTGAAAAATCTATAGGTAGCCTGAGAGAACTTGAATGTCCATGAGATAGTATGCATTTTCACTTAGGGGAAAAAGCACACATAGGGCAAAGGAAACAGGCACTACTGGTGTTCCCTGGGTGAGGGGAATTAACCAAAACAATAGTGCTAATTTTGCTACAGGTTTTAACTAGTTTAGAAAGTAGATTCAAATTTTGATCACATGAAATTAGTGAGCAGACTGTGTTCCCAAATGAGTTCAATTATGTCACGTACTATGAACAGCACAGATCATCAGAGAGGAAGATAGGAGACAATGGTACGTTGCTGAGGATCCGGCATAAACCACACCGGGTTTCAGGGTGGTGAGTCTTCACAGAGATGAAGGCTTTATGTTCCAGCACTCCAGGTAGATTAGGATGAAAGAAATAAAGCAAAATTTTCACAGTATGAGATGCTAAACTGAGATAAACTATCCTTCCCCTTCCAAATGTCTGTAATTTGAATTCAGCAATGGGTTTCTTTTTTGCAGTTTTTGGCAGGGGCTGGGTTTGAACCTGCCACCTCCCACATATGGGACTGGCGCCCTACTCCTTTGAGCCACAGGGACTGCCCTCAGCAATGGGTTTTAAACATTAAATTTTTTAAGTGGTTTCTCATTGTCAATACAATCATAAAATTAGAATATTGGAACAATAAAAAACACAGACAACATTTGTCTTGAAGGCTTCATTTCATGGATGGAGAACCAAAACACTCAAGGTGTAATGAGCTTGCACAGTGAGACACATATGTGCCATACTGAACACAGGTTTGGGTTGGTTTGGGGTGTTGAACCCTGACCCCCTACAAAGAGGGGTGAGTGAATGTATCACAGATCACAGTTGAGGCACTTCTATTAGCAAAATTCAGAAGCCCAGCTTTCTGTGCAATCTCAGTATCTCATCTATTTTAATCTTGATTGGCCCATAGGGAACAATAACAACAGCCTAAGTCACTTGCCTGAAATAACATAGTCTAAAATCCCCATTCCTATGTCCTGGCAATGTTCTAGGGCAGAGTTCTGCAAGAATTTTCTGAAAAAGGCCCAACAGGAATAACTTTAAGTGCTGTGGGCCATCTACATTATGATTCAATGGCCACTACAACATGGAAGGCCCCTGAAACAAAACCCAAACCCATGAGCATGACTGGACTTCCATGGAAGGATAAGGATAATGAAATTTGACTCTCATGTCTGTCACAGCCCCTCTGGCCCTGATTTTGATCACCACAGGTAGGAACCAGGCGTGATGTGGATTAGAAGTACAAGTTTGCAGGAGGTGGGTTTACCTTGATTGCAGGGTATCCCTGGGAAACCTCTGCAGTAGCCTTTTATTGAGACAGCACAAGACAGGTGAGGGGAGTATTAGACAGTGACTATGTGCCTAAGGATCACCATGGGCTCGGGCTCTTTCTCTGCAATGAGCACCTGTGGACAAATTGCCCAAGGTTCCACACCTCAGGTGCAAATCATCTTGTTCAGAGGTCATCTGGCTCTTGGCGTCCTCTACATTTCCCCCCTCTAGTGTATTAAAGACATTTCTGGATAGGCAAGGGAGAAAACCTGTCATTAGTTATTTAAGCCTTTCTCCTCATGGAGGAGCTTTCCTTCCTGCTAAGTGAAAGAAACAAAAGGTCATATAAGTATAACAGAATTACAACAATGGAACTAATCTGGGTATAAGGGAAACTATTTTAGCCAAACTAGGCATAGGGGAAAACATGTTCTATTTGTGCTAATCACCACTCAACTACGTGCTATGGGCTGACCCATAGGGCTCATGACACTTTCATGGGAAGTATTAACCACCACCTGAAGTTATTTTAGGTGGGGAAAGGTCTGTACCGAGCTCAGACCCTTTCCAAAGAGCAGTATAACTTTCAGTAAAGATCAGGTGCCCAACTGAAACAGATATTACTCCAACAAGTGAAATTCTCTTACCTTGGCCAATACCAGTATAATAGTTACCTCGAAGCCTGCTGTTCAAGGTGTTTGTTGTCATAACCACCAAAGGTTTAGAAGATGCATATTAATCTTACCTGGGGCTTGTTATTCAGCCCCAAATAATGAAATCCTGTGTCAATCTTCCTGCTCTGCTTAGAAGCTTCAATTGCCTCTTAGGGAAACAGGACTCTAACCACTCTTAACTGCTTCCTGCTGAAGATGGACAGTGATATGGGAGAGGCAGCTACAGTTCCCACAGAGGAGATTGATCCAGGGTTTCTCTATTATGAAATTACCTAGGCTCCAAAAATAAGGGTCCTGTGAATAAAAGAAAAGTTAGTGAAAAAAAATTTGTTAAGGTGCTGCCAAGGTGTCCTGAGACTTCATCCTGCGGGCTGCTTCTCTTGATGTTTTGTAATAAGATAGGCAAAACCTCTACCCCAATGTAGTACATACCAGGCTTCCTCTCTGACATGTCAGGTTTTCTATGAAAAATATGTTGTTATATTAAAATTGTTAAATCTGAGGTGCCAATAAAATGTCTTCCATATAATGAATAATGTAGGCTGTAGAGTATCACCTTCTAAGAATCTCTAATGGTTGATCGACAAACTGTTGACACAGTGTAGGACTATTCAACATACCTTGTGGCAGAATCTTCCACTGGTTAATGCTTGGGAGGTTTCTGCTGATTATAGATAGGAACAGAAAAAGCAAAATGTAGTCAATCTCAGGATGCAGGTATATGGTAAAAAAAAAAAAAACCTTTAAGTCAATAACATACAAATGCCAATTGGAAGGAATCATAGAGGGTAAAGGAAGTCCTAATTGCAGGGGTCCCATGGGTATAATAGTTTCCTTAACTTTGTGAAGGTCAGTGAGCATTCTCCAATTGCCTGATTTCTTTCTTATCACAAAAACAGGAGAATTACAAGGGCCGGTAGAGGACTTGAAATGCCCTTGCTCCAATTGTTCCTGTACTACTAATTTTAAAACATCCAGTTGTTCCATAGACAACTGCTCCACCTACACTGGATTACTACTCTTCCAGGATAACCTGAAAGCAAATTTTGGGGCAGTGGCCTCTATGCTAAATTTGACATCTGCAAGGAATTAACAAGAGGGGGACGGTATGGTTATCACAGCATTCCATTGCTGGAGCAAATCACGACCCCATAGGTTAATAGCAATGTCAGCTATATATGGTCAGATTTGAGCATTCTGCTTATCTGGCCCCAAGCAGGTCAAAGGCAAAAGACTCTAAAAGATTGTATCTAGAGTTCCAAAGCCAACAAAAGTACTATCAACAACTTGTTTTGGCATTCCCTGGGCCACTGATTTAGAACCATAACCAAAACATCAGTGCCTGTGTCCAACAGGCCAGTAAAGGTTTTATCCTTCAGAGTAAGAGTCAATAGAGGCCTACTCTTATCGACAGACATTTGCCAGAAAATATGGCTTATGTTACCAGGTTCACCACTATGTTTTACCCCAGTACCTTGTAACTTAATGTGCAGCAAGAGTAGCAATTGAGCAATTTTTTGTCCCGCCAAAATTTGAGTTGGTTGGTTTATCAAGATCATGATCTGTATTTCCTCTAAACAATTACCATCAATAGCACCTGTGTGGACGAACATTCCCTGAGATACCAATTCACTTTTCCTGAGCAATAATCCAATAGTACCTGGGGGCAGAGGACCACACAATCCTGTTTTCAATTCTTTTGCTCTCATGCTGGGAAGCAAAAGGACATTATCATATGCCAGTAAGTCCAAAGCAACTCTGCCTGCGGTGGTGTGTAAAAGAGACTGCACAGAGTGAAGTTGCTGGTGAAAGAGTACATTTTCAGACCCGTCCGTATTCTTTGCCTGCGGCCCCAGGCCCACCTACTTGTTTTCCTGTGATAAAGGTGTTCCTTTTTTATCAAACTGAGAGTGGCACTCACTTGCCCAATGGGGTGCTTTCTTATACCTGGGACACAACCCAGGGGGTTTCCATTTGCTATAAGTCTTTTGGTCATTGCTTTTGCTATAGATCTTCCCTTTCTAACACTCTTTTCTCCTATGTTATCACTTTTCCACAGTTATGACATTTAGGGCAGTAGGGAGTGAACCCTTCTTTTGAAGCAGCAGCAAGCAAACTAGCCTTGTGGAATTCTGTTCCTATATCAGTACATGCCGTATATATTCCTCTAAGGGAGCATTTTGTGCTCTCAAAGGTTGCAAGGCCTTTTGACACTCAAGAGTTAGTATTCTCAAATGCTAAAGTTTGGAAAAGCATGTCTCTGAGCTCTGGCTGGGCAACAACCTTATCGATTGCAGTTTTTAATTGGTCTAGAAAGTTGGTATAAGGTTCATCCCCCTACTGCATTATCTTAATAAAAGATTTAGAGCTATCTCCAGGAGTCTGAACCTTTTCCCAGGTCCAAGACAACGTTGTTGGGACTACGGTTATATCCTCATACTGAAGTTGGTTTGGAATTTCCAGTCACTGACCAGACCCAGTGACCTGTTCTGATGTTATAGGGACTCTTCTCTGCTGGTTTTGGTGACTCATCAGGTCAGCCTCCTCCTTCCACAAGGTTTTGAACTGTAAATACTGTCCAAACTCAAGAATAGTCCTAGTCATAAGGAATGAGCCATTGCTCTTATGTAAGCCCCTGTAACAGACCACTAGAAAACAGAGATTGCATATCATACTGTGCTACAACCTGTTTCAAATCTTTCAGAACTGAAAAGGTGATCATATGGTGATCAAAATGTTGGCCCCCTTGAGGGTGTTGTGGATTGGGAGTAATATCAGTGACCATAACAGGAAAAAGCCCCCAGAGTCTTCTCACTTAAAGTCACTGGTTTTACACCCTTCTAACACAGCCTTCATAATACAAGTCCCAGGCAGTTCACTTACATAGGGAGGCTTGGCATTTCTGATGGAGAAACTATTTACCCAGTCTTCTAATTGTTTGATCTGAGCAGTCATAATGGCCATAGAGGTAATTCCTTGCTTATTTGTGTCTGTATCATATGCTCTTTACTCCCAGTTCTCCTTAGGTCCAGATTCCCACTGAACCTCACTATTCTCCTCACTTTCAAATTCTGTTTGAACATCACCTTGTTCCTCAGTTTCCCATTCTCATGACTCCCCAAACAGGAAGTTACCCATTGTTTTCTCTAAATGTCTTAATTATCAAAGACCTCGCTTATTCCAAGGGAGGTTCCCTAGATTCTGGATTGGCCAAAGGTCCCACTTGCCCTGAGCGGAATTTCCCTTTGGACTTCCTCCCACTGTCTGCCAAAGGCCTCACTTACTTCTTTTTTTTTTTTTTTATAATTTTATTGAATCATAATTCTGTACAGTGGTGCAATCATAGGGCATGATTCATATACATTCAGAAATGTTTTCATCGTACTGTTACAGATAGCCTTCATGGCATTTTCTTGATCACTATATAAAGACATTGATACTCTACATTTAATCAGTTCCTAACTCTTAATGTACATTATCCCATTTATCCTTTCTAACAACCTTGGGGGGGAGATATTATTATTGTCTTTATTTTATAGATTCGAAAAGAAGAAAAGAGAAAAGTAAATTATTTGTTCATGATAGTTAGTAGTAGATCCAGATTTTGAATCAAGTCTTATTTCAGACTCCAGTCTTAACTGCCATTCTATTTTGGTACACACAGGAAAGTCACCAATTTTGGTTAATTTTATTTACTGATAAAAAGTTGACTTATGATGACTTGGTATAACTTGACTTTTAAATAGCATGCACCTTGATTTGTCATTTTTTCTAACTTGTTTTTGAAAATTTTAAAATCTCCTTATGTAAGAAAATATATATATATATTTCACTGGAACTATCCTTACACTATCCATGATAGCTATAATTCTGCCTAGGTGTGTGTGCATAATCATAAAATTAAGAGGATAAATAAAAGACAGAGTTCCTTCTAGTAAAGGTGAAAAGAGTGAGTTACTGAAAGAGAAAATTGGGAAGAATATAGATTAATACATGAGAAAGAAATTGCTTCAGAGTGAAATTGCCTGAGCTGGGAAAGACAAATGGAAGAGAGACATGAAAAGGAGGAGGAGGTTATGATACTATGTGTACAGTTCCCCTCTAAACTGGGAGCACCTACCTTGAGGTCTAGAGAAAAAGAAATAAGGGCAATACAATATGAGAATCTTAGGGAAAGGTGTGTGTCTACCCTGGATATGCATATTTGGTATTTTGCATATTTATGTAAATAAATGCATTTCTGTGACATGACTCCACATACCAAGGCCTAACATATTCTTCATGGGTGGGGGGGTAACACTAGGTCTTAATTGATGTCACAGAATGACAGCAATTGTCTATATCATTTGAAAGTAGTGTTTTGGGGCAGTGCCTGTGGCTCAAAGGACTAGGGCACCAGCCCCATGTACTGAGGGTGGCAGGCTCAAACCCACCCAGCCAAACTGCAACAACCAAAAAAAAAAAAAAAAAAATAGCCGGGTGTTGTGGCAGGCGCCTGTAGTCCCAGCTACTTAGGAGGCTGAGGCAAGAGAATCACCTAAGCCCAGGAGTTGGAGGTTGCTATGAGCTGTGTGATGCCATAGCACTCTACCAAGGGCGATAAAGTGAGACTCCGTCTCTTAAAAAAAAAAAAGAAAGGAAGTGTTATTATCTTAGCCAGTAAAAGAGTCAGATAACTGACATGTCTTTTCATATATCTGGAAATGAATGATTACCTCCACTTCCTTGCATAGAATAGAAAGAGCAGTGCAGAGCAAACTAGGAGATGTCTTTAAATGCTCATGTCAACATCGGAGGCAGAGGCAGAGGATTTACAAGATATTTCATATTTTTGAAAATGGATGTTGAATGGTTCGGATAGACATTTTTAGATAGTAAAGATAGGCAGAGTAAGCAGGGAAACCAAGTTTTAATATTAGCTACCAGGAAAGCTGTCAACCCAAGGCAGGGAGCTGGCATGTGTCCGGGGAAAAGGCCCATGCACCTGGCTCTCCATATGTATATCCCGTCCTAGAGCTACAGGACTCAGCAGAAATTGAGGTAGGGGAATCATGTTGGAGGAAAGTGTGAACCAGACTTGGCTATAGATGCGTGTCAAGTGGGCAGCTACCCAGCACCGGACTTCTCACAAAGATGTATGATACGATGCCAGAAGTAAGTCCAAGTTATTGAACCCTGTGAAAACCGAATAATTAACCAGCCAAATATCTCAGGTTACTACAGCGGAGATCCAGGGCAGGGCATCGCAGACACTTTGCCAAGTTATTTGCTGCCATCGCCGGCTCTTACTGGCCTGGTGTGGTGTTCAGCTCTCGAGTATTTTCAGGCACTGCACTTTCACAGGTATTGGGAGGGGAGTAAGAGAGGAATCTTACAGGGGATAAGGCATCAGTAAAATGATACTCCATTGTTTTATAAATGCTCTGTTTGAAATAATTAAAATAATTCCTTCCATTTTCACTGTTTCATGATAACATGCATTACATACATAGGAAAATTAATGAAATGCTAACATTTGGCCAGATACAACTTGCATTATTATTGCAAAACATGAATCTTAAACAGTGTTTTGAAAAAAAGAAAAAAGAAAAACTGGACTGAAAGCCAGTAGTAAGACTGGCTTTGCCATTGTGCTCCTGGGCATTCCCTCGCTCTTTCTTAGATTCAGTTCTCTCAACTGTAAAATGAGCATGTTGGGCCTGATAATCTCTGAGGCCTATTCCACATCCATAATTGTACAAATCCATCATTATTATCACTACTTAATGTGAGCAGCTATCTTGTCAGTGTATACATACACTGATTAAAAGGTATTGGCTTAATATAATAAAATTTTTTTTAAGTCTATTTAAATTTTCATGGAAGCAAAACTAGAGTCATTGATTAAGCTAATTTTAAAATAAAACAATTTTAGATACTGATGCTTTTCTTAGAATGGAAGAACAGTTTGATTTCCTATAACACCTATTCAAGTTGCACTCTCTTCCAATAATTTGATACAGATTTTCCTGTGCCAAGAGCAGTCACCAATTTTAATTGAATGGGGGAAAAACAGTTCTGATTGTCTATGTCATTCTATTGGATTTCATATAGTTGAATTTCAAACCAGTTTCACTGGGACCTGCCAAGGCTGGCTTCTTCCAACCTCTGAGTCTCCTTGTTACACTTCTATCCTGGTTAGCATTGTTTGCCTTTTTGTCTGCTCTCTGATTAAACTGACATCATTTTGCCTTTTGTGACTCTGGTGTCATTTTCTGTTGACAGTGCCTAGTAATGGTAACAGACTGGTGTCCTTGTGGAATGGGTTGAAGCCATTGATTGGTTAGGTATATTAATGCAGCCCTGTTAAATGGCATGCAGACGTGTCTTTGTGCTAAACGGCAGCTGAATGGGTGCCAGAGAGAGAGGTTATTAGGCACAGATAAGAAGCTGCACCTCTATTCACTGGCAATGTCACTTTCTCCCATTTGAGGAGAGACATTTGTTCAAGACATTTTTTTTCTCTCACTGACAATATTTAAGGCAGAAAGTTGCTGTCTAAGTTGCTGCCTGACTGCAAAATAGATCATTTTGAGAAGGTGAACTCTAGAAGGGTCATTTAGACTGATTTTTTCCTTAAAACAATATTTCATTGCATGTAAACCGTTCAATAAGAACACTTAAATTGTGAATGCTATCAGTAGAAACAGTGGAAGGCACAATGACAGTAGGTATCATTTATCATTACTCATTATAATTTGGGAATGAAAAAATAATTTTGTCTTCTGGAGTCTTCAAAGAAACAATTACCTTTTAACTTTATCCAACATCAAACATTTTGAAATAGGGAACAGTGAAATATTGGAGAATTGTGAAAGGCTCCCAAATAAGTAGATTAGTAATAAAATTATGAAAACTATTCTTAAAAATGTTTTTAACTCACTGTTTATGTTTATAGGAATACGTAGCATAAGGTTTAAGGTCTCTAACTATATAATATGCCTAACATTATGCTTTCTATGAAAACTGAGTGCTTCTGTTCACAGGAAAATGCCTTGAATGATCTTCTACCTGTTCCAATTTAAGAGAAGCTGATATTTTCTGTGCAGGCTTACGTGGTACTTGTTAGACTTGTTTTTTGAGGTCTTTGCTTTTCTTTGACATATTCTCCAAATTGTAACTTAGAATCAATAACTCCCTTTAGGGTTTTAGCCTGTTGACAATGATTTACCACTTTGGATGTCGGTCCTCAGTCTCCAATTCCTATGAATGAATTCCCTTTTTGTCTTATCATAAAGCAAGTTTGTAAGGTCTGCTTATAGAATATATTAAATATAAGTATTAAGTTTAAGGTAGTGTGTTGGGCACTGAAAACAGAAACAAATAGAAAATATAAATCCCCTACTTCCATTGTGTCACCATTTGGAGCCTCTATTTTTCTTCTATATAAAGAGGATTATAGTGTATCAGAAAGTTGTCCTGAGAATTACATAGACTGTATATGGAAAACACATATGTCCTTATAAGATTCAAAGTTAATGATTAAATAAGTGCAATGTGTTTCTCACCGAATCACAATGAAAGAAATAAATCACAGCCTCTGGGTTCGTCTTTGCATCATGAATCAGATTTGAACAGTAACTATTTCTTATGGATGATAATAAAGACATCAAGATGTGAGATAAGATCTCTGATGTGTTTATTTTTTAGTCATATAGAAGGCAGGAGTCTAAGATGCATACACATAAAAGTATATGTGCAGGGGGGATGCCTATGGCTCAGTGAGTAGGGCGCAGGCCCCGTATGCCAAGGGTGGTGGGTTCAAATCCAGTCCTAGCCAAACTGCAACGAAAAATAGCTGAGCATTGTGGCAGGTGCCTGTAGTCCCAGCTACTCGGGAGACTGAGGCAAGAGAATTGCCTAAGCCCAAGAGCTGGAGGCTGCTGTGAGCTGTGATGCTACGGCACTCTACCATGGGTGCCCAAGTCAGACTCTGTCTCTAAAAAAAAAAAAAAAATATATATATATATATATATATATATATATATATAAGCATTATATAGTTTGACTAATAAAGCACGCACACTGTCGTACTTGTGTCTCCTCTCAAACCTTTAAAGTGTTACCTTCATTTAACAAATAAAGAATCCTAGAATGAAAATATTAGGTGACTTCCTCATGATCTCCTCAGAAGGAGCAAACTTGAACTCCTGATCTCTGGACTTCAAGTTTTTCTTTTTGCTTAACGTCATTTTGAACTATGCTCTGTTATTAATCTCAGAAAGATATTTTAGCTGTTTGATACTGAGATATCAGGCATTATGAGTAATTTTGAGCATTTCAAAAAACAAAAGGCCCAAATGAAACTGTCAGAATAGGGGACATAGCCCATTGGTCCTCAGCTTCTTCCTTTCAGCATTTGGGCTTCACTGGTCCAAGTGTGACATGTTATCTCTGAGTGAAGTCTGTGGTCGCTTCCTACAGCCATGAGCCCTTGCGTTACCTTCAACTCAGTTTGATGACCTAGATACCTGCATAGTTTATGATACTCCATGTGGGGAGCCAGAACCCAATCGCCCAGACATTCTAGGTTGGGTTACTGTAAGAAATTCTAGACCAGGGACATCATGATAAGCACACAGAAGTGCTCTCCTAGCAGTTAGTGTTAGTCTGGTTACAAGAAGGCCCATTTATCAGCATGCTTATAAAGATGTCAGACACACTTGTCTTCTTTCTCTCCATGGCAGTATCTAACCAGTAATTAGAAAAGGAATAGATCAAAAACCAGATCCTCAATTATTTTTTTCTTTTCCGATGCATATGCTTATTTCTTTCCTCCACCGTAAGTTATAGAGAATGTTAATTCTACGACAGTAAAACGATACAAAGTACATGAGTGTGTATAAGATAGCTTTGTTAAATCCGTGCCTTAAAGGATCATACAATTCTAACTTTGAAGAGGAACATTATCTGATGTGACCCCTCATTTTATCATTTTGAGAATATTAAAATGTATATTCTATAAATCAATTTTTTGATCCACTCCTTAGTATCTTATTTATATTCATGCATTCATTTAACAGATACTATTCTGGGCCTAAAACATAACAAACAAAAGAAATCTCAATTCTCAAGAAATTTATAATTTAGTGAGGAAAACAGGCAAAAAATTAAATAAGTAAACATGTATATGTGCTGTAATATGTTATATACCACGTGCTAAAAATTACAGAAAATAAAGCAAGAAAATTAGTATTGGGCAGGAGTCAGGAAGGGGAAGGAAAATTCAGAGACCAGGGAAGGGCCTCTCTTAGCATTCTGCCTCTATTCACTCTTGAATTTGCACATTTGCCACCATGTCTTCCTTATACATCTCTGATTCAAGAATATTAATTGAAGAAATGACTCTAGAATCTATGTCCCTTGACCCATTGGAATAAGATTCCATTAGATCACACTAAAATTTTTAGACATAATTATTTTAACAAATTAATAATAATAGCACCTTCAAGAGCTTTAATTACCTTTAAAAGTAGTTTATGATTTCCCACATGTTCTCCTGCATATAAAACTCTAAATTATGAGGTCCTCTTAGATGCCCAAATTATGAGAAAATAACAATTATTTATTAGCTACCACTCCATAAGTGACTTTCCCAGAGGTATGTATGATTTGGCTTATTTGAATTACAATTAATTCAGCTGAGAATCAGTATATTTGGGTTTTAGTAACCAGAAATGTAATGAGACTCAGCAACTGATCTTAATGATAAACTTCATTTTACAAAGCCATGGATATCTTAGTATATTCTACAGTACAGGACTTGGTAGTGTTTCTTCTACTTTTAAAACGTACTCTACCAAATGTAAGTGTATACACATGTCTTTTCTACCTTTTTATTGCACTGCGCTTTCTCAAGTATATAGCTTACCCCTTTTTGTAATAGTTAAGTCAGGCTGAAACCTTGCTAGAAACAGACTAGAAGGGTGCCACACTGGGCCATGGAACTTAGAGTAAATGATTTTAAGAGCAGTTTTAAAATGATCTTATTTTTTCTTTATGCACTTATTCTCTAGGGATGCAGAAATGAATATTTACTTTGAAAATTTAATCTTTGTTGAGTCCTTTATTCTAACAGTTTCTTACATGTTGCCATGAAGCTATGATACTAAGATAGGATTTCATGTCATCATAAGGTATCATGTAAGAGCACACACCAACATTTGGAATTATTTATAACAACTTACACAGCATAATATTTTTCATTTAAAAATAGCTTTCTAATTCTAGGTGAATAATATGAATTGCATTATCCCTATACTAAAAAATGTGCCCCAAATGAAATTCTACAATTTCATGAGAACACTACAAAGTTTTACAATACACACCAATAATACATAAAATCAAGTCAATGTTATTTTGTTTGGTGCAGGTCATGCTATTCCATACATTTCTCTCATTTTGGTTAATTCATAAAATACCTAGAAAGTTTGAACTTTAGCGAAAGGCAATATGCCATTTCCATGTTATTCCAATCCCTGGAATGCTCATGTCTGGGTGACACACGGGATGGCAGCTGATTCTTCAGTGTATTTGATATATAGTCTTGGAGAATTTCCTGATGGATATTTTAGTTGCTAAATTTCTAGTTGTTGCAAGAGTAATGATGACTCTGACACTCTTCTTTAGTGGTAATTAAACTTTCAGCCCATCTGTGCAGTAACTTTCATAATATTTTCAAAGGGCACAGAATGCTTTTAATATTTGTACTAGCTCGTATTTGCTTGCTAAGGGACCTATTATCTAACTGAACATTGTTGAAACAAGTTTTCAGAAAATAGTTAGTGAAAGGGGACATTAAAAAGGTCACAGTGGCAAGAAAATAATGTAACTAATGCCAAATTTAAAAATAAACTGAAGGATATCTTGTTTACCAAAACTACATTTCCCATCCTTGCATTGGGCATTTTATCTTCGACTCTCAAGGATAGTCAATCCTGAAATGAAATGACTGGTTCCAGATATGATAGTTCTTGTTCTGGAGACACTATCTTATTTCCTTCTTGCAGAAGATCATATTAAAATATGAAAACTATGAGCTAGGGAGTGAGGTAGACACCGAACGATGATATTGTTACTAGAGTGTATCAACTGCTTAACTAGCATAAAAAATAATAATAGTTACTGTGTCCTGAAACAGGACACATCAACTAAGTATTGCTTAGTTTAGTCCCGCTATTGCTGGTTTAAAGAAATATGTGAGGTAATTTGCACAGAAAAGAAGTTTATGTGGTTCATGGTTCTACGAGCTGTGCAGAGGCGTTGTGCCTGCATCTGCTTCTGGTGAGGGCGTCTGGCTGCTTCCACTCGTGAGAGGAGGTGAAGAGGAGCCAGGAACTGAGAGGTCACATGTGGGAGGAGAGTAAGAGAGAGAGAAGGAAGGGGCCAGGCTCTTCTTAACCGCCAGTTCTCACAGGAACAAATAAAGTGAGAACTCACTACCAAGACAGCACCCAAGCTATTCATGAAGCCGCTGTCCCCATGACCCAAATGTGTCCCATTAGACACCCACTCAACAATGGGTAGCAAATTTCCCAAATTTCAACCTGAGGTTAGTGGGACAAACGTATGTCCAATAGCAGTATTTAATAACCTCTATATAAAAAAAGGCTTCATAGAGAATAGGAACTTTTATGTTGTCAAATGTGTGTCTCCTTCACGTATTTTTCTTTCTTATTGTAAGTGTTTATTGTAAAAAGTTTAAACAATTCAAAAAATTATACATTTAAAAACTTATCTTACTCCATCCTCCTTATTAATTACTAGTATTAATTTAACAACGTAAATGCTGAAATACACAGAAACACAAATTAGACTTACCCAATGCATTTTCTTTTACTATGTGATTTTTATCTTATCATTAAACATTAAAAGTTGTTGGCACTAACTTGCTCAAAATTGTTACTAATTAAATTTTATTCATAATCAATACATAATAATTGTACATATTTACAATGTTGACACTTGAATTTATCTATACATATTAATAGCATGATGATCACATCAAGACAATGACCATACCTATCACCTTAAACAGTTATTTTTTCTTCATTATGACAACATTCAAAAACTTCTAGATATTTTGAAATGTGTATCACATTATTATTTGCTATAGTCATCTTGCTATGTAATAACACATTAAAACTTATTCTTTCTACCATAACTTGTACTCATTGAACAACTCTCCCAATAACCCCCCAAACTTCCCAGCCTCTGACAACCACTATTCTTTTCTCTACTTCCATTAAGTCAACGTTTTTAGATTCCAAATATGGGTGAACTCATACAGTGTTTGTCTTTCTGCACCTGGCATATAATAAACATTTTAAAACTTAATTAACATTTATTTTGATATTTTTTAACAATTGGACAGAATATACACGATTTAGCCAATCTAGTTTTACTGGTAATAGAATGTCTTCAACAACTTGCTTTTTAAATATGTTATCCCTTGTTTTAGGATGTTTACATATGCTATTTGTTTGTAAGAATTTGATATAATAAGGATAACATTCCTCAGTTAAGTGTGATTCAAATATATAATTTCAGGTTATTTGATTTTTAATAATTGTCTATGCTGATTTGGGATACATAATAGTGTACATCAGCAAATTTTGCCATTTTATTTTCCCTTATAACTTTATATAATTTATATTTAGAACTAGGTTTCAAGATGGATAGCAATTACTCATCTACATTTTCTTGTGTTTTTAACATATTTCCATTTAAACAGAAAGCAATTTAACTAGAATTAATTTTTGTGCAAAAAATGAGTCAATGTTTGACTTTTTTTTACAAAAGTATCATAATTATCTAACTGCCATTTATATTAATCTTTCTTCTGTCTCTAATTTTCCACTTCCTATGATTATTAGTAATTTCAAGCTTTATCATTCTTCTTGGGTCTTTTAAAAATAATTTACAAATTTGTTAGCATAAAAATAGAGCTTCTAAAATTTTCACAAATATATTATTGCAGTCCTATAATTGAACACTAAATTGCTACTGGTAAAAGAAGAGCACAAGGAATTCAAATTCTAACAAAAAGATCTTCAATAAATATTTTTCTATTACAAGAGCATGGGACCCAAAGGAGTGAATTCCGTGAATATGAAACACCTGCTATTTTCAAATGCTAATGGGTACACATGTCTCAAAGATAAAGAAGATGCCATTTTTCCCTTAAGACACTTCCAAAGAGATAATGCCATTTAGAAAGGATTGATGTACGTACAGCGTGATGTGCAAGCGTATCCTTTGACCAAGCTTGACTTTCAGGAACGTCTTCCTGGAGAAGACATGGCTGTGATGAGCGATAATGAATGAATATGTATTCTTTGATAGACAAAGAAGTAAATGTATGGCTGTCATGAACACAGTTATGAAGTTATGTAACAGAAATTTTAAGAAAAATAGAAATTGCACTATTCTAAAACTACATGAGTTCAGCTAATCTTATGTGGCCACGTAGTAAACAAAAAGAGAAAAGAAAGGCATTATATAATGTCCTAAATATCTATGTACTCACAAATATTTTCTTGACAGAAATAATTATAAAGAAGGAACGAAGAAGAGAGGGAGTCAGAGAGAGAGAAAATCAAAGAGAGAACAGGAGTAGGACTGTTAAGTGCTTGATTGAGAACTATGCTCATTTTCACCTATTCAATATTTAGTATAGCTGGACATCCTGATAAAGTCATAAAAACTTGTGTATTATTGACTTGTTTAAAGGTTAGGTTTGACCCCCAACTGGGTTTTTGCCATAGTGTAAAGAAGCATTAGATTTCTAGAATTTATAACAAGATTGAATCTCATGTCAATAAAATTGTCAGTTAATATTAATTATCTCAGAGCAGATCTGGATAAGGCAAATAATCTTTTATTTTAGCTGTCGCTCTACTTACTATTCATTAGACATACAGAATGAAGCTAATTGAGCTTTGTAGAGAATTGATAATGTAATATAACACACACAGCGTCGAGGAAGACTATGACTTGATTTTTTCAAGAAGATATCTGCAGCAAATTGAGTATCACAGGTTATAAAAAAAGTCCCTAATTTTCCCTTAAATCAAAAAGTAAGAAAAATTCACAAGGATATGATAGCCTAAATTAATAGCAAATATTCCATGTATAATGCTATATTCAGCTTGGTGAAGAATGAAAATTATTCCTCAATTTGTCGAACTGACAATATATTTTTATTATACAATGGGGAAAAAAGTGGCTATTGCCTTTGCCAAACGTTGATTTTGTTATCAGACACATACAGTAAGTTTTAAGCAGGCTTACTTCACAATGCATAACGTATTTGTCTTTTGATGTTTAATTTTGAATAAAAACAACAAAGTGTTGATATTTTCACAATTAACAATATAATATATACATGTAGTTTACTTTCTTATAATAGTTAAATTGCTTTTAAAACCAACTACATGAATCTTTTTAGTTTGGGATCTTACTCTAGCTTGAATTTCTGTTTTTCTTTTTAAAATATTATCCAACAAGTGATGCCACTACATAGATTTCGTGATTGTATAATTTTTAAAGGAGTCATAATAATATTGCCTAAAGAAAGTAAGATTTTTCCCTTCATGAGAAAATGGATTTTTTGCCATATTCTTCTGTTTCCTAAAATCTTCTTTCAAAACAGTTGTGCTGAATTCCAAGCACTCTGAAAGATTCAAATATTCAGTAATGCTTTTTCTCTAAATTTTAAATCAATTGTTCAATTTATCTTCATAAGATAAAGGAGTAATAGTGAATGGGAAGCCATGAATCTAACCATAAGTTGTACCAAAAACAAGGTATTATTTTGGGGGAGAATCTTGCTGCAAAATCTGTCCTGAAGCAATGCAAAGTGTTCTAGAATCTCATTTGTAGGTTTCAGATATCAGGACATAGGACTTTCTAATAACATGTACCCACTGTTGTCACGTTACCCTGAGTAAATAAAAGGCATTCTTCATTGTTCTTTTGAGAAATAATATCTACAAAACCACACTGACATTTTACCCCCTCTCTCAATAACAGGTTTCAAATAATAGTGATAGAGTAAGTATTCACTAGGTAGGTAAGAATCTTATGTCATAGAAAATAACATAAATTTTGACTGGTCTTTAGAGATTTTCCAATTCATGTTCTGAATTATCTTTACTAACAGAAAAGGCAAACCATATTTGGCAAGAATCTCACATTTGAATGATTAAAATATTAGCAAAATTTACTTTAATTACCTAAGATATTCAGAGTATTAAATGTAATTTATTATTTGAATCAATTTTTAGCCACCTGCTATTTTTTTGTACCTTATTCACTAAATTTCACTTAACGTATTTAGCCAAGTTGACAGAAAAGCAATTCACAGCAGTGCTTTACTTCACTGAAAGAAATTCACTTTATTTCTCCCACAGAGATCTCACTAGAGATGTAGCATTTAAATTTCTCAGGAATCTTAATACACTCAGCAGGGTCAAAATAATTGTTTCAGGTATTTATTGCTGCAATAAATCAATACTGGCCCAAAATAGCTGAACAAGTAGAGAAGTTATGCTCAAACAGCACCATCCCATGTTTTAGAACAACAATTAATCGACACAATTAATCTTCTTCCCTTTCTTTACTCCCCAATAAAGAAAAAAAAAATTGTTCATCCTTAATTTTATAAATTGATTTACCTTGAAATTGCCTTTACCTTTTGCAACTATTATAAAGTACACATTTTAACACTAGATATTTACAAAGTTTTTCAAGAAAATATATCAGGGATTGTTAATGAAAAATAAACCATGCGGTAGTATATTAAGAGCAATATGGAATCTTCACTGTGTGGGAGCTCCGAGAGTTAAATTCTTTTGTAATAGACAAGCAATTTGCAAAATATAAAAGTCTTTGATGGATGGATATTCCATCACTGAAAGAGGAACACCAATTGGTGAAATGGTCTAGGGCATTTTTAACAGAATTACATTCTTATATGAATGAAAAAGCTACATTGTTTACTACTATTATTTCAACTCTGATCCTATTTGTTTCCCCATGAGCTCACCATATGAGCTGCTCCATGTTCTGAGACACATGAGGTAGAGAAGGAGGGATTGGAGGGGCAAGTCTTTACCCTTGGTAACGTGAACGCTGATGCTCTAGGACACTGATTTTCAACTAGCATGGTCGGTCATACGAGTGTGCCATGAAGGAGCTCAGGTGTGCTGGGGAGAATTTTAGAGTTCATTAATTAAATTATTTTTGAAAGAAATTCACAGCACAGTAAGTATACTCTTTTTTTTAATTCTCTCTTTTTTTTGATCAACCTAATTTAAATGTGTCACTGAAATTTATAGGTTCAAATGTGTCATGAGATGAAGAAAAGTGTTACAACATTGATTGAGAAGATGGCAAAGCGAAAGCAGGAAAATAATCAGGACAATGCTAATTCAAGAAATGCCAGATTGAAGTAGCAAAATGGAATTCTGGGGCACAGTCTGCAGTTAAATAGGAAGCAGCCCAGGAAAATCCGGATTCGTGCCTGTAAGCTTACCACTCTGGGTGGCCCAGGAGGGAGGACCCCTTGAGCTCAGGAGTTCCAGACCACCTTAGCAAGAGGAGACCCTGTCTCAAATTAAAATAGAAAATTAGCCAGATGTTTTGAACCACTTGTGGTTCCAACAATTTGGGAGCCTCAGGCAAAAGAATCACCTGCAGCCAGATGGGCTACCAGTTAGGCTGATGCCACTGCACTCTAGCCTGGCAATAGAGTGAGACTCTGTTTCCAAAAAAATAAACAAATAATAATTGGAAAGCAGGTCCTTGAACAATTTTTCACAGATCTCAACACATACCTTTGACTCGTTTTCATTAGATAGCTAGGTCAAAATATGAAGCTGGGCTAGTTTAGTTTAAACAGATGGGTAGAATGGGCATGACTGAGTTTTTCCTGTTTGCCTAACATCTCCAGTTAGTAGAAAAATATCCCAAGTAGCATGTGCTAATAATTCGCATGCTTCACAGAAAATGATCTTCTAGAGCCATACAAAATACTCCAAAATATTTGTAGATATATGAATTATACCTATATTATGAATATATATTCATATATAGTGAATATGAATATATTATATATCATATAGTATATATGAATATATTATTCATATATGGTGATATCACTATATATAGTATGTATAGTCATATATAGTTATAACACTATATATAACCATAGCATATACTATATATACTATAGATTGTATATACTATAGTTATATATGGTGATATAACTATATATGACTATACTATAGTAACATATATGTCATTGTAATATGTATGTTATAGTATACATAACTATATATAGTATATATAGTTATGTTTCTATATATAACATATAGTAATATATACCTATATATTATAATTATGAAGTACACATAGGTATATGAATTCATATATATAAGTATATATTAGTATATATATATATTTACAGTACTGTAGGATTTGGCATACAGTATTTACAGTACTATAGGATTAAACTCATTCCTTTTTGTTAACAAGAGCTAACACAGTCTAGGAATGGTTCTATGTGCTTCCCATATGCAAATTCTTTATCTGCGGTTCTGTAATCCATACAGCTATAATAACTGAACGCTTTTTCTTGCTTGGTACAAACTTGTTGGCTGCAAGACCTGATTTTAAGCATAGTAGCTATTTCATAATCTTTATTAATCCCCTTTGATATGAATATAGCCAGCTCTAACTATAAAAATGTCAGGGTACCTTGTAACCCATTGGAAGTATGTAAGTGTAAATACCATTTAACCTTTCCAAAACTGAAAAATATTTAAATTCTATTATAAAACAGCTCTAGGCGTGAGGGTTTCAGAAAGGTGATCTGGGTCTGTACACACCCACTTAATCTCAGTACACATATATATTCTGGCAATTGTCCAAGGTCGTAGAGATAACATTGTAATCTGGTTTGTAGTTCATTCTCCCCCCCTCTAAAATTTTATTAATTACCAAAAACAATGCATATGGGTCTTAATAGCTGGTCTACTTTCTTGACTACAAAATTTATCTGTCCACTAACATTTGCATTTTCCATCTCCCTTGATTTTTTTTCTAACTATCCAATGCCTTTGAACCTTATTGAACATTTTAGATAAAACATTTAAATGGTGTACTAAAGAGCCCTTATACTATGTTTCCCTTACTCTGGGAAAAGGAAGTACATAAGGCAAAGAGGAACAATGTGTTGTTGGTTGGCTTTTTTATTTATGTTTTTATTTGTTTTTTCCCCCCAAACATCCCATTTAGGTATAGGATAAGAATAAGATATGATAAAATCTCTATTTCTTAAACCAAAAGAATAGGAAAACAGCATATATTCATCTTTAGTTTTTGATTTATTTTATCATTTCCAAATTCTGAAATGTTCTAATTCTGTCTTACTACCGATACAGTCTTGACTCCTATAACATTGTAAAGTTGAAAATGATTTCATGTTGCAGTCTCATTTAAAGTCATAAGTGATTGACAAAGATACATTCATATATTCATATATATTTATTTAGTGCTGCCACAAACTTAAGTACCATGATGTAAATAGCAGCACAATAATTACATGGTAAGCATTTCATTTTGTCAAGAGCTAAATTTGAAGTATGTAATTCTCTATGGAATACAACTCAATTATGCATTGGTTTTACATGTGCTCCTATTAACTATTCTATTTTTTTTCCTGTCAAGTTATTAAGTTTCTTGTTCAGCATAACTTCAGGCTAGAAATACACTTTTGTCTATTGCCTTTAGTAGATAATTTATATTCTTATAATTTGTTACATTTGCATTTTATGCATTTATAGCTGCACTTACACACTAAAAAATGATTAGATTGCTTGAGAAGTTAACAAGCTTATGAAACTAGTGCATTGGTTAAGAGATTTATTCATTTATTCAATATTTATTTATTTTTCTGCCATTGGCTAAATACTCCACTAGCACTGGAAATACATTAGAAATGAAAGTCAAATGGTTTCTGTCCTCATGCAACTTATGGTCATTTCCTTATTTTTCAAAAGCATAAGAATAACACTGAATTTCTTTACCATTATTGTTCACTTCTTCCTAAAATAAATGTCTAATTTTTAAATCTTAGAGTTCTATTTTGTAGATATGTTAATACTGGCTTATTGGAAGAACATTTATTCTTCTTAAAAGGAAACTAACTAAAATTAACATTTATACGATGGAAATATTGTTGACAATTAATAGTAAAAAATGTTTCCTTAAAGACATAATATTTCAATAAAATGGAATATGTAGGTATTTTTATCTTATGGGAAGAGGCCAAGGATTTCATTTGATAACTGTTCTAATTGTTCAAATTTGTTATTATTTGCTATACATATTTTGAATTGTTGCAGGTGCATAAATCTACCTTTTAAACTATACTGTTTTGAGGAATTAATAATTTTATTGTTATGAAATCTCCCTCTTCATCTTGACTATTATATTTTGCTTTGAATTCTATTTTTCTAATATGAATATGAAAACACTTTCTTTTCTTTATTGTTTGTTTTGATTTTTTTGAGACAGAGTCTCAAGCTGTTGCCCTGGGTAAAGTGCCATTGAGTCATAGCTCACAGCAACTCCAACTCCTAGGCTTAAAAAATTTTCTTGCCTCAGCCTCTCAAGTAGCTGGGACCATAGGCGCCTACCACAACGCCCGGCTAATTTTTGGTTGTAGTTGTCATTGTTGTTTGGTAGGCCGGGGCTGCATTTGAACCATTAGCTCTGGTGTATGTGGCTGGCGTCTTAGCCGCTCGAGCTACAGGTGCCGAGCCACAGAAATGCTTTCTTATGTTTAGTATTTGCTTATTGTATTTCTTCATCTTGTTTCCAAACTAATTGTATTCTTATATTTAAAGTTATTTTTGTAAATAGGTTTTTTTCTTTGTTCTGCTTCATTTTGTTTATATTCACTTAATTGTTGTTTTTTGATTGTATTGTTATGTCTGTTTATATTTAATGTAATTTTTTTGTATAACTGGGCATAAATATACCATTTTACTACTTGCAAACTAGTCGATATTTCTTTGTTCCTAATTCAGTGCATTACTTTGGGTTAGTTTTTTTAAAAGTTATTCTTTCATATTTCCTCCTCTATTGGCTTTACTGCACTACAATTCCTTTACATTATTATTATTTAAGCTTCATTAAATGTTAAAATATATGCTAATAACTGATCACAGTCTATATTAATATTATACTGTTTCATGTAACATAAAATAAGACTATATATAATTCAATTTATCACCACCCTTTCTGCCATAGTCATTTATATTTTGCTACTGAATATATTATAAACTCTACTATTCATAGTGTATTTTGTTTTAATAGTCAAGAGCCTACTAATTTCTGATGCAAGTCTTTATACTTCCTCACTAGTTATGAAACTTGTGCAATGATTAAGAGATTTATTCTTTGCCTGTGTTAAGAGATTTAGGTCTTTGCCTGTGATTACTTCTTTCAGTTAGAAAATATTCTTTATTTCTTGTGGTGAACATCTACTGATGGTACAAATCACAGGTTGTTTGTTGAAAATATCTCTATTTTGCTTTTATTTTTAAAGACTAATTTCACCTTCATATACACATGGAATTGTAATTTGACATAAATTTATTTTTTTCTTAAAGCACTTTAAAAATGTAATCCGTATTGTGTTGTATTCTATGTTTCTGAAAAGAAGTCAGTCATGTTTATTGCGTATTCAATGTAACATATATTCATTTTGCTCTCATTACTGTTGTTACTTTTTCATTATTTTTAGTTTTAGTATCTTTCTTTATTTTAGTTTATCAATTCAAATGTATGGATTGATATCTTATGTCAATTTTAGAAAAAAATCAGTTATCATCTCTTAATTTATTTTTTGTACCTCACTTTCTACTTTCTCTTTTGGGGACTCTAATAATATGTATGGGAAACATTCTAATTCTGTCCCATAGGTCCTAGCATTTCTGTTACCTTTAATACTCTTTATTTCTTATGCCTTAATTTTTATAATGTTAAATCTAGATATTTCCTTCCTTGTCTTGCCTTCTGGTTAGTATCAACAATTGTTTGATTTAAGATTTTATTAGCTATAAAACTTCCTGTTGGTTCTTTACATCTGCCATCTTTTTTCCAGAATTACCCATTTTTATTCATTTGGACCACTTTCTCTGAAATAATCTTTGAGCATATTTATAATAGTTATTTTAATGCCCTTGTCTACACATACCATCATATGAATTAACTATGGAAAATTCTTGAATTGACTATCTTATCCCTTAATTATAACTCACACTTTTATTGTTTCAGTTTCTTTTTATATTTACTTTTGTTTTTTCTGTTTTATAAATTTAGGCATGAAATTTTTTAAAGTGTGTTGTAAAGAGTTTAGCTTGTGTTGCCTTCATTTAAAGAGCATAGAGATTTGTTCTGGTAGACACTTAATTCATGGAGATTATTTGTATAATGACAAGACTTAGAAGGTGTTTATTTTGTTATTTTCCTCACTCTTAGGGACAAATGTGACCTTATAGGATTCCAAATAAATTTCTTACGTATCCACCAATGAAAGTCTTTCCAAATATCTCTCTGAAAATGTTGAAATCTTTGCCTAACTCTCAGCCCTAAGCTGCTATTTTTCATAAGGGCTGTGGAATGGCATTCTATGTGCTGGTAGCTCACAATTCACTCCAGGTTCTGGCATCAAACCCTGCATATCCCAGCTGTCTTAACCAAGATGAACTCCAATCTCAGTTTACTTAATACAGACTCTATTTCCTGATTAACAAGATACTTGTTTGGAAGTTGGCCCCAGGCAGAAAGCCAGCATAACCTTACGTGTTTTTGTTGTCCTTTGCCCAATGCATACTTTTTATTTTATTGAGTTTTATAGTTGTTTATTGCAAAAGAGCAATTTTAATAGCAATTGATTGATCTGTCATGGCAAGAAGCTAAAAGTCTCTTTTCGAATTTTCATTGTGGAATCGGGTTCTATCATCAAACCTTTTTAGCAGGTATCAAGCCTTCAATCTCAATTGAAAATCAGTCTCAGAAAAACACATTTGTATATCTCTAGTTATTCTACTAAGAGTTAGAACCAAAGAGAAAATACATGAGCTTTTTGAGACTTGTTGATTTTTCTTAGGGAAGACGCTACACTGTTATTCAAACACTGTAGGTCCTTTTTCATGCATAATTTTCTTTAAAAGTGTTTACTACTCTCAAGAAACTAACTTTAGTACATTGAAAAAACATAAAATATAATACTATAAAATATTTAAAATAATCTCCAGGATGGAACTTAAGATATAATTTCTGAGATAATATTTAAACAAGTGAAAATTACTATTAATACAACTATGGAGATTGCAATGCCCATCAGTAACAAATATATAAGTTTTATAGTAAAAAATTACTATAGATATTTAAAGGAAGGTGAGATCATTTTAAATAAGAATTATGAAAAAATGTTTTAGGGAGGAGAGGAAATCTGAACTATATCATCCACAATAACAACAAAAATAATTTCTGAATATGTGGAACATATGTGATTATTTCGGGTCAACATAGAAATAAAAAATAAATGTGATATTACCACAGTAAAAAACGTTATCCTCCCTTTTACAAACTGGAACTTCAAATTGAATATCACCATATGTAAATTAGTGATTAATGAAATCTACATCTATTTTGCATGAGGATAATAAAGCTATAACAGAGTAACAATAATCATCTTAGAATTATTGTCGTGATTTTTCCAGTAATATATACCATCTTTTAATAAGTGTTATGCTTTTTAATTAAGAGTATTATGACAAAATATTTCTATTATAATACTTTCAATTCCTCAGTTCTCTCATTAAAGAGTTCAGGGCACTTGTATCTTTTATTTTTCACTTATTTGTGAAAATATGACACAATATTTTCAGCTCCCTAAACCTATTTACTTAGTAGGAAAAATTGATGAAAAACTACTGTATGATATTATATTCTAAGTTATGTAGTTTTTACCTATGTCCACAGGTAAAAGACCCTCACCAATTATATATTAGTAATAATACTTTTCTTATGTGTTGTAATTGACATTGTAAATCATTTGGTAAATTATCATTTAGTTAATACCTAGTATGGATATGAATGTGCTAGGCAGAGAAAAACTGTGCTAGTCAGAGAAAGAAGAAAAAAAAATTTCTTTTTCCAAAAACTTAATACATTAGAAGGGAACAATAAGTAAATAAAATAGTTGAGCGACATGTGATATATTAAGAGTAGAGATACAAATTAACCAAAATGTGAAAAAACTTCATGTGAAATTTCTAAGCATTGGAAAATCCAAAAGAGTAAAGATTCTAATTTCTATCTCTAAAATGTTCTCAGGAAAGGGATTTAAATTTAGGAAAGGTTAGGCCAGACAATTTGTAGCATATATCCATTAATAATTTCTTATTATGAAAACATTTAATGTATCACTTCACTTCCTTTCACATATACCCGTCACTATTTTTAAATCTCTCTTTTCTCTAATCTTTCTGTCCATTATTTCTTTTTAGACTCCAAATTTCGTAAAAGTAGTTTTTGTTATTTTAGTGCTATAATGTTGCTGATTTTAAAACTAGAATATTAAATTATCCCAGTGAACTTCTACTTGGGTAATTGTAACATTTTAATCATTAGTTAGATACTTGTTTTAAAAATATACAATATAGGAAAAAAAAATCCTGATTTTTGGAAACTTCTTCTCAAGTGTATGCATACAGGAGAAATCACCATAGGACCCAATTAAATACTTCCATTAGTTATTGCAACAAAAGGCCTTCAGGCTCCACTAATACAACAAGGAGTTTAACAAATTTGTAACTTAAATATTTGTATAAGCAAAATTCTGGCAGCATTTTTTTTAGTACAATAGCTTGAAATAACAAATAAAATCATTATATCTGAAGAGTAAAACAGAAAATGAGTACATTCACTATTTTATGAGCATTAAATGCTTGTTGCTATGTATGCAAATCAAAAAATAGTATTATCTGCCATTCAGTACTAAATATTTTAGGTAGTACATTAGCAAATCCTGATTTTTATTCACAAAAATATAATTGAATGAAAATAATGTTTTTTCTAAATTGCCTGTAACATTTGGGTGTTTTACCTATGTGGAAGTGATTTTTTAATTTTTAAAAAGAATTTAATTTTTATTGATACATAATAGAAGTCCATATTTTGAAAGTACATAAATATCTTGATACATTCATATACCAAAATAGGGTAACTGAAATATTTATTAACTTATATATTTAGCTTTATGCTAGGAACATTCAAACTATTTTCTTCTAACTATTTTGAAATGTACAATTGGTGAATGTCATCCATAGTCACCCTACTAATCTGTCAAGATTTTATCTTGCCTGTAACTGAATATTTGTTTTTTTTCCTTCCTTCCTTCCTTCCTTCTTTCCTTTTTTCTAATGAGACAAAGTCTCACCATGTTGCCTTGGGTAGAGTGCTGTAGCATCACAACTCAGAGCTGCAACCTCAAACTCTTTGGCCGACATGATTCTCCTGCCTCAGCCTCCCAAGTAGCTGGGACCACAGGCACCCACCACAATGCCAGGCTATTGTTGTTGTTGTTGCAGTTGTTTAGTTAGCCCTGCCAAGTTGGAACCCGCCAGCTTTGGTGTATGTGGCTGGCTCCCAGCCTGAATATTTGTTTTCATTGTATGAAGTACTTATAATTTTTCTCCTTAAAACTGAGAGTTGTCACTATTTTGAAAACCTCATTCTTTCCCCCCATGACATGTACCATTTCTATCATATGCTAAGCAACCATGGCCAACCTCTGTTGTGTAGTGCGATCCTTGTTTCAATTTATCTGTCACTGTGCCAAAACCACACACAGCCTTATTCACTATAAATATGTAAGGAGTTTTAATAACCACTAAAGATGTTCTCCTCTATCCACTGACCTTTACATTTTTATATTAATGTTAAACTTAGATTTTCATTGTGAAAATAATGTGATTCTGATTGAGATGCACTTAAACTATCTATTTGAAGGCCAGGCGTGGTGGCTCATACCTGTAATCCTAGCACTGTGGGAGGTCAAGATGGGTGGATTGCCCTGTTGGAGACCAGCCTGAGCAAGAGCAGGACTCTGTCTCTGAAACCTGTTGGGCCTTGTGGCAGATGCCTGTAGGCCTACCCACTCAGAAGGCTAGGCAAGAAAATTGCTTGAGCCCAAGAATTTGATGTTGCTATGCCTCCACGACACTCTACTGAGGGTGACAAAGTCAGATTCTGTCTCAAAAGGAAAAAAAACAAAACTATCTATTTGATATAAATAAAAACTTTAAAATATTGAGATTTTCAGTGTAGGATGTTAAATGTTTCTTCTTTTATTCAGATACTATTTAGATCTTTCAATAATTATTAATGCATTTTTTAATTGTTATCCCTATGTGCTCTATTGTTTTTTGTAATATTGTAATTGACATGTATTTCTGACTATTAAATTATTAAAATTGTTCCCTTTTAATTCATATTTGGTTGCATTTGTGTTTTTGTTTGAATATTTTAAAATTACTACTTGATATTGAATTTCATCTAATTCTTACTTATATTGACATAATTGTCAATATTTTAATGTTATATTTATCTTCTAAAATTGTTAGTCTTGGTAAATTTTTCTAATATTGCACTTCTTGAAATGAATATAATTTGGTCATTATCTTTGTAGACACTGTTTGCTAATTCTGGTAGTCATTAGTGCTACTACTTATGTTTGCTTTTTTCTCCTTTCTTCTCTAATTAGATATAACTAACACATTGTGACTGGAAGACCTATGTGTCACTTCTGAACTACAATATTTAATTCAAGGCTCAAGTGTTCAGAATGATATTTCTCCATCAAAGTGATATTGAAAGCACGTGTAGAGATGGAGCTTGTGGGCTCCTAGGTCACTGAAGGACTCCTTGAATAGAGAGTTCTTTAGACAAACAGTAAATGGGAATAAGGAAACATATAAGTGTCTTTTTTTAAACATCTGATATTTGGAAGTTTCTTATACCACAGCATACCTGCTTGGCCCATTCTGACTGATACAAGGAGTCAATATTCGCCAAAGAGACTCACCTAAGATTTTCATATCTCAGACTGTGACTGTCTGCTGTCAGATAACACTGTTTTCAAAGAATAATTATTCAAATCTCTAGATGCATTTTAATAATAATGAAACAATATATTCCTTTTAAATCCACTAGAATTCTTGTATAAAGTTATTTTCTTTTCTGTGGGAAGATTTTAACAAATGTTTGTGTTGAAGTCTTATTCAAATTTCTGTCATGAGTTAATGCCGATATCACATATGAAAAAAGGAAATAGAGAAGTAATTTAAGATTAGAGAAAAAATAATAGAGAAATATATAAAAATATAAAAAGATATTTTGGCTCAGTGCCTGTAGTTCAGCAGCTAGAGGCCCAGCCACATACACTGGAGTTGGAGGGTTCGAATCCAGCCCCAGCCTGCCAAACAATAATGACAACTACAACCAAAAAATATCCGGGTGTTGTGGCAGGCACCTATAGTCCCAGCCATTTGGGAGGCTGAGGCAAGAGAATCCCTTAAGCCCAAGAGTTGAAGGTTGCTGTGAGCTGTGATGCCACAGCACTATACCCAGGGTGACTTAGTCAGACTCTGTCTCAAAAATAAATAAAAAATAAAAATAATAGAAAATTTGATCATGGTGAGAAGTGGCAGGGGTCTTCGGGCTTCAGAAAGACAAAAAGAGAGAGTTTGTTGTTCTTCTTCTTCTCGGACCTCACCTTAGGACATTTGGAAGACTTTAGGTGAAACAATTGGCATGGGTGGCACTTGCCCATTAAACACAAAGCCTTCTGAAGCTCTCTGTATGAAAAGCCCAAGAAAATCAGACATATAAGCTCTGAAATGTCAATTATTTTTCTTCTCATTGTGTATTTTCAAATAGCCTATCTTCAAGCTCACTGATTATGCTTAATCAGTTTTATTTTTGAAAGACTCTAATGCTTTTATCAGTTTCCAGTTGAATTTTTAGCTCCAGAATCTCTGCTTGTTATTATTAACTTCAATTTTTTTTTTAATTTCTCTGGTAAGTTTCTGAATTTCTTTTCTGTGTTTTCTTAGCATTCAATGAGTTTCTTCCAGAAAGTTACTTTGAATTATTTAGCTGAAAAGTTATATATCTCCATACCTCTGTAATTTTTTACTTGCACCTTATTTAGTTTAGTGAGGTCATGTTTTTCTGGATAATTTTGATGCTTATAGTATTATTTGGTTGGTGTCTAGGCAATACAGAGGAAGTTATTTTAATACTTAGTCTGGGTTTGTTTGAATGTGTCCTTCTTAAGGAAACTTTCCACCACATACTCAATGGAATTGAGTGTTGTAGGCTATGTCTTTGATCCCTACAGCTTCATTAGCAGGGGGAGTACCAAAAGCCCAACAATATGGTGACTCTTACAGACTCCTGGTGGTATCACTCTGGTGAAGTGGAGTAAGGTACAGGAGAACTCCCTGGCTTCTAGACTACAACACAAAATCTCTCATTTTCTTCTCTTTGTTTCTGCTGGACTGCTAGATTTGGGAAATGAGTGATGTAAGCACTCCTACAGGGCCACCATATCTGGAACTGTGCTAGGTCATGCTTGAAACCAGCCTAGTCTCCCAAAATCTGTGGAGACTATTGCCTGGCTACTTCTCATGTTTATTCAAAGGCCAAGTGCCCTTTAATCAGCAGGTGGTAAATCCTGCCAGGTCTGGGACCCTTCCTTCAGAGCAACATGTTTTCCTCTGGTCCCCAGTGGTTCAAGAAAGGTTGTCCAAGAACTCTGTTTCAGAATGAGGGGCTTCAGGAGTCTTCTTGGTACATAAAGGATGAGCTCCCTAAGTTGCAAAACCAAGTCTTCTGCATTCTTCCCTGAACTTCACTGACTGTAGCTGAGGAAGGGGTGACAGAGACACTGGCTTGACCACTGCCATTGGTATCTCACCTGGTTACATGCACTCAATGTTCATTGGCTACAAGCCAGCTTAGCCATGGTAGATGTCCACAGACTTCAGGCTACGTGGCCTGATTGCTTTAAGAATTTATTCTAGGTCATAGGCTGTTTTTTTTTTTTTTATCAGCCAGTGGTGGGGCTAGCTGTGAGATTTTGAAACAGAGGGTTTCCCGCTCGCCAGGATGGTCTAAATATTTCATGAATGGGCCCCAACAGAATTCTGCCCTGTGCTTTGTTCTGCTGTGACAAGGGGGCACTGAGTTCCGATGTAAAGTCCCCTAATCACATCCCTCTTTCTCTGCTGGCACACAGATTGCCTCTCCACTCAGTATGCTGGTGCTGCATTGCTGGGGGATGGAGCAGGGGTAGCTTAGACCATGCAAGACTGCAGTTTCTGCCCTCTTCCCATATCTCCTTCTTTAATGTAATGTTAAAACTGGTACTTTCATCGCCTGCCTGACTTTTAGTTCTTCTAAAGGTGCTTCTTGGTGTGGAAGTTGATGAATTTGTGTTCATGTATAAGGACAGCTGCTAGAAGTTTCTATCCCTGCATATTTGCCTTCTGCTCCCAAATATTGTTAAACAATTTCATCCAAAAGGAATTTTCACTAAATTGTACATAATTGTAAGTAACTATTAAATAATTTGTGTCACTGCCATCCAACAAAATCAATAGAAAATGAGAGCTTGCAAGAATGTCAACTTACTATAAAAGATAAAATAAATAAATAGTAACAAGGGGTAAGTAACCAATTAGTATGTGCTATTTAATTCTATATTTATCTGGACAATATTCATGAAGATAGTTTTCTAAAAGTACTTTATATTTTTTATTCAATGGGAAAAATGTTTAATGGGGATCTACCTAAGAAAGAATAACTTTTATAATAAGTTCTATTATGAGAGAAACATTGTAATCATTTTAAGTTTGGGGAGTGTGGAAATAGATGCTTGTGTTCCATGCTTCACTCTAACACACTCATTCATTAATCCAGTTTGTGCCTAGTGCTGAATTAAATGCAGAGACTATGGTGGTGGGTCATGTAGACTTAGTACGCTTGTTATTAGAAACAGTGCAAGAAACTCAGTTTTTTTCTTTCTTTCTTTTTTTTTTGTAGAGATGGAGTCTCACTTTATCACCCTCAGTAGAGTGCCGTGGCATCACACAGCTCACAGCAACCTCCAACTCCTGGGGTTAGGCGATTCTCTTGCCTCAGCCTCCCAAGTAGCTGGGACTACAGGTGCCTGCCACAATGTCCCGCTATTTTTCTGTTTTGCAATTCAACCGAGGCTGGGTTTGAACCCGCTGCCTTCAGCATATGGGGCCAGCGCCCTACTCGATGAGCCATAGGTGCCGCCCCTCAATTTTTTTCTTAAAGTTAACTTTAATTTTCTATATATTCTAATAATGGTTATTTCTGGCAATGACATAAGAGAATAATTTAATAAAAAATTCAAGCTATAAAAGAAACAGATATACTTTATATATTTACATTATTGGAAGTGAATGAAAATGTCAGATGTTCCTGCCCTCATCTTTCATGCTAAACTCAATGAATTAAATTAAATAGATGAATAATATTCTGAAATATAGTCCACTGTTTCTTTGGAAAACATATCAGTTTATTTTACATGAATGTGCACTGGAAATACAATAAGTTCTTTGGGAAAATAATGAAGATTTTTGTGTTCATGGTTTGTATCTCATGAATATAACCTAGTTACTCAATTATGCTCGCCTACTACCAATTTTACTGGCATATTTCCTAGACAGATTACTTGCGAGTAAAAGTATTTGATATCTTTATTATCTTCCCTAGATATTGGGATCAAATCCACATCCAATAATACATAGTTTGAGCTCTAAGTCTTTAATATAATTGGAAAATACATGGTCTGCTTGGCAAAAATTAAGGAGTCTTTAAGTGATGTAACTTAATGAGTGTTTAATCCTAGGTTTTACTACTGAGGAGCATCAAATCCCTTCATTAGTATAAATTTATTTTGAGCTGGAGTCTTCGTTTTCATATTCGTATGTTCTCAGTTTTTGCATAGTAATTATTATGCAACACTTAGCCTATACCTATTTGTTGATGAATTCCTTATGTGTTCTTAATGTATATATGAATTTCTGTTAGATTTAGTTATTATTAGTTAGATTAGTAAGATGAACACTAATATACCCTCCAGAGGCATGAGTACTGGGAAAGAGAGCAGCAAATTGTTCATGAAAATTAAAAGAAAGAGAGACACACACTCAGGAAATTTCTAGGAGGTTGTGTGCCGGGGACTGGGAAGTGAGGGAAAAGCAAAGCAGGAAGGACAGAGCACAAAACGGGCAATCTTCCTTCTGCAAAGGGTCCCTGTATTGAAGATGATGAAGAAAAGAGGGAAAAATGAAACTAGAATTGTGTCATGGGCTGAATTGTGTCTAACTGTCCAAAATTCTTGTGTTGAGTCCTGCTCCCCACCAAAATGACTATCTCTGGAGATAGGGTTTTACAGAAGTAATAGAGGTTAAATAAAGTCACAAAGGCAGGGGCCCTGATGCTTCTGGTGTAGTGTCCTTGTCAGAGACCCCAGGAAGGGTGTGTGTGCCTGCCTTTCTCCTCCGTGTAAGGACATGGCTATCTGCAAGGCAGCAAGTGGTCTTTCATCAGAATGCTGGCATCTTCAGACTTCCAATCTCCAGGACTGAGAGAAAATAAATCTGCCTTGTTCTTATGATAGCCCGAGCTAAAACAAAGTGTGAAGCAGAGGGAAGAAAAGGATTTAAATTAAACATCACAGATTAAATAAATATATTTACCTCAAATTCCCTTCAATAAAATGGATGCAATTCACGAGCAATGACTAAATGAATAAATAAATAAAATTTAAAACTATATTAAATTGTGCATGAACTGTAAGGACACTGTGTATTAAAACTATCTCTAGAAAAGCACAAGTGCTGGCTATGTTTCAAAGTTTATACCATAGAGCAGTGATTTTCAACCAGCATGCCAGGGCGCACTGGGGTGCATGAAAGAATCTTAGGTATCCCATGAAATTTTTTAAAGATAATTTATTAATTAATTTTTAAAAGACGTTCAAGTATCCAATGTACTCAGCCCTACTATGAAGCTAATTTATAGCTTTCTTATGAAGAGTATAACCCAACTATAGCACAAGAATACGGGGAAAGGGACAAGGGTAGGGAGGGGAGGGGGGAGTTTTGGGTGGAGGAGGGAATTTGGTGGGGCCACACCTATGGTGCGTCTTAGAAGGGTACAGGCAAACCTTACTAAATGCAGAATACAAATGTCTTCATATAAGACATTTCCTGAGAAAATGCCAGGAAGGCTATGTTAATCAGTTTGATGAAAATAGTTCAGATTGCATATGAAACCAGCACTTTGTACCCCTTGATTGCACAATTGTACACAGCTATGATTTAATAATAAAGACAATAAAAAAATAAAAATAAAAGACGTTCAAAGCACAGTAAGTATATTATTTTCTTTTACTTTTTTTTTTTTTATGAACGTAATTTAAGTGTGTTGCAGAAGTTTAAATGTAGGTTCAAGAGTACCATGAGATAAAAAAGGTTGAAAAATATGAAGAATAATAGAAAATGCCAAGACACTGAGACAGCTGTGAGAAACCTGAAGGAAGTCATTTTGAGCAGGTGTGCATGGGAGAGGAGGTATTTGAGTTTAGCAGAAAGCAGAAAACAGCCCTGTCCTAATGTGAAAGAATTAAAATAGGAAAGAACTCATTAGGATTTTTGCTCCTGTTTCCTTCCCCCTCCTCCACATGGGACAAAAAACAGCTACCTCCATATCATCAGGGAAACAAATTTCTGGTGCACATTTTCTCTAGGTTAAAATCACAGCAACACAAGCACCATAGCGGGTGTTGGAGATGTTCCTGCCCTTTGGGACATACCTTGGGTGGGAGTTTCCACACCTCTTCTGTATACTCCCCCAAGCCTTGAGAACAAGAGGGCAGGGCTCCTCCCTTCTGCAGCTCTTTGCTTACCTAGGAATGGCCTCCTGAGCTGAGGAGTTACTAAGAATTAACTATGGTTTTCTGATGCTGGTGCTTCCTAAGCTTATTCATCCCAAAGTGCAGTAGTCAGGGTTCAATTAGTAAAGAACATAGTGTTAGGACCAGAGGCCATTCTTACCGGATAGATATCTCGAACTATTGAGAAAGAAGCTAGGGAAGTTAAGGTTTGCAAGGTGGAGCTTGAGAAGCAACTAGTTACTTATCCAGCCACTTAGAGCAGCAAAACACTGATGTGGACTCCAAAGGGCAGGAAGTTGGTACAGAAATATGTGGGGGCTGTTGTCGCCAGGGTTCTCAGCTGAGTGTCCAGTAATGGTACCATAGCTACTGTTGCTTAGTAAGACCAACATTTTGAAAGAAGATCTAAGTATAGAGCTAGTAAGGTCTGAGAACAGGGAAGCAGGAACACTTGGTTATCTCTTGCCTGTCTCTCACGGCATCTGACCCCTAGACAGTAAAGGCTGTTGCTTCACTTGTGTGAACCTGTTTGACTAAGTCTAACTTAGAACATGGAGGGCAGGGAATTCTGGGTAATTTAGATTTAGAAAAGCAAACTGACAAGGTGCCAAGCACCAGGCCACATTTGAACTCATTGGAACTGACACCTCTTAGGGCCTGGTTTTGTCCATGTTGAGTTTCCTGGCTGAGTAGGACATAATATTAACTATATGACAACAAGGGGAAAATATCATTAGTCAAAACAGCAAAGTATTTGAGTAGCACAACTATTTGAGATCAGAGAGAACTAAGTGATTTATTCCATCAGAAACATCGTATTTGATTGAAGGAGCCAAGAATTTCAAAGTAAGCCCAATAAATATGTAAAAAGGGATAAGAAAACTGCATGCAGTATAAAACTATAAAATAAAGACATGAAGACAAGCAAAATATTAAGCTAAAAATATAATAGTCGAATCAAAGAACATATTTGTTGGAATAAATTGTGGAAAGGATGCAGCTGAAGAAAAAAATTGTGGGAAGGGAAGTTCAAATGACACCTTGTTAAAGAGCATGTGTATTATTATAGGGCTACAGCGTGTTCTAATATAATGAGAACAACCTAAAGAAATGTGTTGGCTTTTATATTTCCTTTTTTTATTGTACATGTTTATCGGATACAGGGTGGCATTTTCATCCATGTATAATCATTAAATCACCATAATTAGCATATCTGTCACCTCAAGCATTATTTTACTTGTGTTGTAAACATGCAAAAAACTCTCTTCTAACTTTTGGAAAATACACATTAATTATAATTTACCACGTTCACCCTACCATGCTGCACAACACCAGCACTCATGCCTCCTATGCAGCTTTGAGTTTGTGTCGATTAACGAACCTGTCTTCATCTTCTCCTCTATCCCCTCTCCAGACTCTAATACCCATAATTACTCTGTACTTCGATGAGCTTGAATTTCTTTTCAGTTTCCCTGTATCAGTAAGAACATGCAACATTTGTCCTTCTGTTCCCGGCTTATGGTACTTAACATAATGACCACCAGTTCCATCTTCGTTGCTGCAAATGGCAGGATTTCATTCTTTTTTTATGGCTGAATATTGTTCCAATAGGTATACATACCATATTTTTTTTCATCTGTATGTTTGTTGATAGACGTTTTGGTTGATTTAGTGTGTTTCTTATTATGAATATTGCTATAATAAATATGGGAGGCAGATGCCTTTTTAATATACTGATATTCTTTACTTTGAATAATTAACCAGTAATAGGATTGCTGGATCATATGGTATTCCTATCATTTGTTTTCGGAGACTACCCCATACTGTTTCCGTAGCAGCTGTACTAATTTACATTCTCACAGTGATAAGATTTCTCTTTTCTCCTTATCCTCACCTGCATTTGTTATTTTTTTTTTTAACATTTTGATAATGGATATTCTAACTGTAATGAGAAGATGCTTCGTTGTGGTTTTGATTCACATTTCTCTGATGCTTAGAAACATTTAAAATTTTTTCACATACCTGTTGGCCATTGGAAGTCTCCTTTTAAGAAATGTCTCTTCAGATCCTTTGCCCACTTTTTAATTGAGTTTTTTCTTGGTGTTCGGTTGTCTGAGTTTCTTGTTAATTGCAGTTGTCAGTGTCTCATCAGATAAACAGTTTGCAAAGATTTTCTCTCATTCTACAGGTTGTCTCTTCCCTCTGTTGGTAATTTCCTTTGTTGTGCAGAAGCTTTTTAGCTTTTTACAGTCCCATTTGCCTACTTTTGGGATTTTTGCCTGCAATTTTGAAGTCAGAGTTGATATTCAATTTATGTTTTATGATTGCCAGTGTCTTTATAAATTATTAGCAAATTTGATTTCTGATTTGTTACTCTGACTTAGCAATCATGCACTTTGTATCTTATAAAGTCTTAATTTTTTTACTTGAAAATACACATAAATATGTACACATTTATGTAATATGAATAATACACAAATTTGTCTATAAACATGTGTATTTACATATTCCTATGTACACATAATAATTTAATGAGCACTGTGCAACTATCAAATACAGACAGGTAGGTTTAAACATACATCTTGAAACATTGAGATATTAAGCGAGAAAAGCAAATTAAAAATGAATATATTCGTGTTTTGCCCCAAAAAGTGCAACCAGTGTAACATGGTTTCTTGTACCCTCAATGAATCCCCAACAATAAAAAAAAAAATGAATGTATTTAGCGCACACCTGGTTTTGAAAAAAATATATAGATATAGAAATAATTAGCAGATAATTATTCCTATATATTTTACGTACATAAAAATTTCTTTTATTGTTTTGAAATATTATGAAGGTTCTAAATATTTTTGGTTACATGGCTCACTTTTATAAAGTTTGGGTCATGGTTATAAGTGTGCCTGTCACACAGATAGTGTTCATTATATTCACCTGGCCCTCCTTCATCCTCCCCCCTGCTTGATTTATATTGAGTTTTATTTCCCTCTATGCATGTGTGTGCTCATTACTTAGCTCCAATTAAATAGTGAGTACATGTGGTGTTTACTTCCCCAGTCTTCAGATTCTTCACTTAAGATGAAGGTCTCCAGTTACATTCAGATTGTTATGACAAGAATTAAGTCAGCCTTATTCATGGCTGAGTAGTAATCCAAGATATATAATAGTAATAGTAGTAGTAGTAGTAGTAGTAGTGGTTTAACAAAATATAATATATAAACCAGTAGTATGCCATGATATAGAAGTATTCCATGATATATAACTATATTATGGAATATGTGCATATATATATATATCATATTTTGTTAAAATGTATGATGTATAATGTATTTATATATATATATATATTATGGAATTTGTACATATATATATATATATGAAATTTGTTTAAACCACTCATGAATTGATGGGCACTCAGGTTGATTCCACATCTTTGTGACTGTGAATTGTGCTGCAATAAACATTCAAGTTCAGGTGTCTTTTGGATTAAATGATTTGTTTTCCTTTGGATAAATACTAAGTAGTAGGATTGTTAAGTCAAATGGTAGGTCCATTTCTAGTTCTTTGAGGAATATCTATACTGTTTTCCACAGAAGTTGTACTAACTTGTAGTCCCACCAACACTGTGTAAGTGTTCCTTTCTCTCTGCATCTATGTCAGCATCTATTGTTTTTGGATTTTTTCATCCTTCCAACAGAGGTAAAGTGCTATCTCACTAGAGTTTTAATTTGCATTTCCCAGATGATTAGTGACATTGAGGGTTTTTTTCAAAAGTTTATTGGCCATTTGTCTATCTTATTTTGAAAAGCTTCTATTCATGACTTTAAGCCAATTTTTAGTGGGGTTGTTTGTATTTTTCTTGCAGATTTGCTTGAGTTTCTTATTCTGGTTATTAGCCCTTTATTGGTTGTATAGTTTTCATATATTTTCTCCTATTCTGTACATTGTCTCTTTGCTCGGGCTATTATTTCCTTGGCTGTGCAGAAGCTTTTTAATTTAGTGAAGTTCCACTTATTTTTTTATTTTATTATTATTATATATTTTTTGCAGTTTTTGGCTGGGGCCAGGTTTGAACCCACCACCTCCGATATACAGGGCCAACGCCCTACTCCTTTGAGCCACAGGCACCCTCCTATTTATTTTTGTTTTTGCTGTGATGGCCAGTGGGGTCTTCTATTTCATAAAATCTTTGTATAGGCTGATTTCTAGAAGAGTTTTTCCAACATTTTCTTCCACAATCCTTATAGTTTCATAGTTTACACTTAAGTTTTTTGTTCATCTTGAATTAATTTTGTGATAGATGAGAAATGTGAATCTTGTTCCATTCTTCTGCATGTGCCTATCCAATTTGCCAAGCACCATTTATCAAACAAGGCTTCTTTTCCCCAGTGTATAGTGCTGCTTGCCTTGTCACAGATAAGTTAGCTGCATGTGGTGGTTCTGTTCTGAGTTTTTCTATTGTGTTCCATTGGACTACGTCTTTAGTTTTTTTGCCATTACCATAGAGCAATACCATAGAGTTTTGATTACTATCGCCTGCCTGAGGGATGTAATGGTAGTTCAACATTCACTCATAGATAAATGTGATTAAACACATAAACAAAAACAAAGATCTTATAATCCTCTCAATAGATGCAGAAAAAGCATTCAACAAAATTCAGCACCTTTTTATGATAAAAACTCTCAACAAACTAGGTATAGCAGGAACATATCTCAAAATTACAAAAGCCATATATGACAAACCCACAGCCAACTTAATATTGAGTGAGAGGAAAATTGAAAGCCTTCCCACTAAGAGCTGGAAAAAGACCTGGATATCCACCTCAATCACTTGCATTCAATATAGCCCAGGAAATCCCAGCCTGAGAAATTAGGCAAGAGAAAAAAATTAAGGCTATCTCAATGGGAAAAGAGGAGATTAAACTACAGGAAGTACTTGAGTTACAAACATCCAATTTATGTATAATTCACTGTATGAAAGGAGGTTATTATAGTACTTCCCCAAGTTACAAACATCTGACATTCAACTTGTGAAAGGAAGCTATTACAGGTAATAGGTAAATGTTCCTGTTCCAACTTACATACAAATTCAACTTAAGAACAAATCTATGGAACCTTTGTTGTTTGTAACCCTGGGTCTTCTTGTGTCACTTTTTTCTGATGATAAGATCATACATCTAGAAAACCCCATAGATTCTACCCAGATACTCCTGGAATTGATAAATAAATTCAGCAAAGTCTCATTCATTCAGGTTACAGAATGAATGTATACAAATCGGTAGCATTTCTATACACCAATAAAAAGCAAGCTGAGATTCAAATCAAAGATTCAATATCATTCATAGTAGGTACAAAGAAAATAAAATACTTAGGAATGTACTTAACCAAGCAGGTGAAAGATCTCTATGAATAGAACTATGAAACACTGAGGAAAGAAATGTCAGATTACATCAACATATAAAAAACATATCATGCTTATGGATCCGTAGAATCAACATTATTAAAATGCCCATGCTACCCAGAATGATTTATAGATTCATCACAATCCTCATCAAAGTACCAATGGCATTTTTAGTAGATGTAGAAAAAATAATTCTATACTTCATTTGGAAACAGAAAAGACCCCAAATAGCTATAGCAATCTGAAGGAAAAAGAGCAACTCTACGGTCATCACATTTTTAGACTTCAAACTGTACAACAAGGCTATAGTAACCAACAATTTCCTAAAGTAGAAACATTTTATTGTTACATGTAGTTACCCATGGGTCATGGGTTTGGAAGGGAAAAATACCTTTCCATGTTTGTTTTTACTTTAAAAACTTTTATATTACTTGGATTGTTTAGAACTATTTTTAGAGTTGAGAATACTTTTAACTGCAAATAACAAAGCAGAAGAAACACATATAAACTTCTAGATTTAGAATCAGACTACTGGGGCTCAAGCTTTACCTCTGAGTCATATAGAAACACCAGCTGTGTGATTTTAGAGAAGTTGATGCTTCTATCTGAATAGTCATTGTGATTCTTCTCTTAAATTTTTCGGTGATGGTTAACATGGGAGTTTAACATACCTATATTTAAAAGTGACTTGCCCAGTGCTGTGCAAATATTCCAGAAATGTTCACTTCTTTAACAGAAAGTGAGAAGAGAAAAGGGAGGAGGAGGAATAATTCCTTTTTCTTAGATATTTTTGAAAGTTCTTGTGGGAGCCAGTATCATTTCATAAAGCAGTTTTAAGCAGAAGCAAATTAGTACAGTGCTAAACTGTAGCTTTGCTTGTGGACCCACTATTGAATGTTATTGGTGGGATACCACTGCACGAAGATTAGCAAAGGAAAATACAGATGAGCAGAGAGGTCGATTTTACATGGATCTCCAAAATGAAAAATACAGGTGGATCTCAAGCAGACTTGACTGCATCCAAGATTTATCTTACTTTTGGGCAGAATTGAGTAGGTCAGAAGCATTGCCAGACCACACAGACAATTCTTTATTGTTCCCTCTCTGTTAGCAGCCTATTTGCAGGCAATCCCATCATCAATTCCATCTTTGTAAAGGGTCCCTGCCAGCGGCAATTAGGAAAGTAAATTCAGCAGTGGAAATCATCAAAACAGGCTCATCCATCAGAAGCTGTTAAAGAGAGAGATCACTATCACAGCAGGAGTCAGAGCCCCAAGGGCATTAGGAGTTTTATACAAAAATATAGGTGATGACTTTGCAATAGGGACGCTCTTGCAAGGTGTGATGTGTAGCTTTCATTATCAATTCAGAGATAGCCCAGCCAGAGGTCTTATAATGCAATCACACGACATAGATATTCAAGTTGTGACTGATGAGCCAAAAAATCCCAATATAGTCCTTTTCTCATCCCACCCCACATCTGAAGCAATCCTGGGGATGTTTGCATTCACCCATAAAACCATTTGCCTTGCTATGCAAAGAAAGCAGAAACTCAGATGTGACCACTTGCCACCAGTTTTGGAAATACTGATTTCGGGAAAGCCCACTGGCTAGGCCGTGTCCACACCAGTCTTGGTACCATCAGTAATGTGGAGGCCTGCTTTGGAGTTGAACCAAAGTGAAAAACAGATCTAAAGGCAGCAAATCCAACAGTCTGTCTTCATTTGGTCCTTTCAAGAACAGCAATGCAGTTTCTGCTCACACAGACAGGCCTGGGGATCTTCTACCTCACCTGAGAGCCGATAAACTTTCAGTATTGTGCCCAGTCCAAGAAAACCCAGAGCAAAAGCTTCCAGACCAAGTTGCAGCAAATGCCTCTTAGAGTTTATACACAGGGATTTTCCCAAAGGCAGAGCAGCTGTGAGTAGGGGCTGCGAGAATAATAGGAGAAACCACGACTGCATGCTGTGCCCAGAATCTATTGTCATCCTAGGCATCACTTAAGTTACAGTGATTTTCTTACACTCAAAATGTCAGAATTTTTCCCTTTTTTGCCAGTAGGTCTAAACTGAGATGCAGCTGAGTCTACGCTCCATAGACTCATTGCTTTTCTAGGCAACTGATTGTATCCAATGTACTCAGCCCTAATATGAAGCTAATTTATAGCTTTCATATGAAGGCTAAAACCCAATTATAGCACAGGAATACAGGGATAGGGGAAAGGGAGGGGAGGGG
>CAUYON010202795.1:0-35319 GCA_963573935.1 Arctocebus calabarensis
AAAGAAGGAAAGAAAGAAAGAAAAAGAAAAAAAGAAAGAGAGAGAGTGAAAGAAAAAGAAAGATAAAGGAAGGAAGGAAGGAAGGAAGGAAGGAAGGAAGGAAGGAAGGAAGGAAGGAAGGAAGGAAGGAAGGAAGGAAGAAAGAAAGAAAGAAAGAAAGAAAGAAAGAAAGAAAGAAAGAAAGAAAGAAAGAAAAAAGGTCTCATTCTGGCACCAAGGCTGGAGTGCAGTGCTGTAGCTTCAAACTCCTGGGCTTAAGCCATCCCTAGCTAATTTTCTAATTTTTTTTGAGAGACCAAGTCTGTGTTTCCCAGACTGGTCTCAAATTTCTAGCTTCAAGCAATCCTCCTGTCTTAGCCTCCAAAAGGACTAGGCAGGTGTGAGGAACAATGCTCAGCTTAATCTTAATGGTTATGTTATTTTATCTATCTATCTATCTACCTATCTATCTATCTATCTATCTATCTATCTATCTATCTATCTATCTATGTATCTATCTATCTATCTAGTCTCACTTTGTCACCCCACTAAAGTGCAGTGGTTTTATCACAGCTCACAGCAACCTCAAATTCCTGGGCTCAAGCAATCCTCCTGCGTTTGCCTCCTGGTGTGCTAGGATTACAGGCATGAGCCACCATGCCCAGTCCTCTTAACAGTTATATATCAACACAGATATATAGATTGTGAGAACATGAAAAGGAAATAGTGAACTTGAAATGTTGGTACAAGTGGGTAAATTTACTCTTGCATAAACAACTGCGTCCAGTTGTATGACTCATGATCAGAATAGCAAAGAGGGAGGATTATTTATTCAAGAGAAACTAAAACTGAAAGCAAGAAATTTATTTTCCCAAACACAGCTGTAATTGTGATGCTTTGTTTTTTGTTTTCTTTTTGGCCTCAATTAACGAGTGAATATAATTTGAAAATTCTCCTCTCTGGAAAAAAGTATAAGATCGGTAATCAGAAACTGATACACCTTTTAGGGAATCCAGTCCTAAGCATTTACAGATTCAGCATTTTGCTGTGATCTTTATAGAACAAGCAAGTCTGAGTCTCCCCTAGCCATTTGTTGTGCTCAAGTATTAAATCACACTGTGTGTATACTTTTATATCAACACTAAATGAAGAGCATTTAATTGATCTCTAGAGTCTACAACTTTCAGGTTATACTTTACTTTTTATGAAAACTTCAACACAAAAGAGCTTGGGTTTTAACAAGACATACATGAAGCCTTGCCCGCCCTCCTTCCTTCCACCAGGGTTTCATTTTATGATATTCCACAAGCCTCTATCACCTTGGTGTAAATGTCACACACCTCTCTCTTCTCTGTAGGAAGGAAAGATTTAGCAAAGCTTTATTTCAAAAAGTAAGCAGAGAACTGCAGCTAAATCACCCGTTAACACAGAAAAGCCTAAGCTGAGACTTCATTTACACTTTTCAAACAGAAAGCAGTAATCCATTGGTCAGGGAACTGGCATTTTCACAGCAAAGTCATCTGCATTGGTTACAGGTGGAAATCAAATGGAAGTCTGGTCCTTTTCTCCCCCAATTTCTCTCTTATCATCTCCACTCCAATACCACTTAGCTCTGAAGGAAACATTACCTTGAAAGGGGATGGTTTCTTTTTCTTTTTAAAGCAGAAGTTGGCATCTGGAAGCTTCAAGCTGCCAGGTGGACCCCATGTAGCACCACAGCTGTTCTTTATGATAACTGGAGAAATGAAGAAGCAGCCAGGTATTTGGCGTCAGCAAAATATAATACAATGTTGTCATTTTAACTGCACAGGGCTACAGATTTGTATTGTAATTGCAATATCATATTTTTTAAAAGTTCATATTCTTCAGGAAAAATAAATAGCTTGTCATTTTCAATAGCCCTGAAGATTACCAGGAGGAGAAATGTTTCTTTCTGCACAAAAGCCAGGAGGAAAGGAATAGAAATGATGGCCATCGTTTCTAAAGCTGCCAATCCAATACAGAGGTTAATAAAGCACAAAGGAAAAATCACATTACCTAGTTCGTCTGCTATGATGTCATTCTTTTCATGATCACTTTTTAATCATAAGATATTTTTATCTGCATCTTTTGCCACCTAAATTTATTACATCTTTAAGTAATAGCATTTAAAAAATATATAAGCATACTAGGAAGTTATCTATGACCTTAGATAATTGTGTTAGGTTATGTAAAAGTCAAAGAAAAGGAAGTATTTCATAATTAACTTTGACCAGTTTATCGAGATCAATTGTGATGTAGACCTAGATTTGACTAAACCTCAATATATTTTTGCAGTTAATCTAAGCTAAGATAGCATTACCATAACAACATGCGCTCACAGATGGTGGGTTTAACAGATTGTCTTAAGGTAATACTGTGTTAATCAATATGATTACCACTATGGAGTTAGTGGATTTTTTTGATTCAGAGTTCATAGCAAGGAGAACATTTCATCATTTTTAAAGTACATATTCATCACAGTAGAGAATACATGTTTGGTTTAAATGTTATGCTTTTTGTTATAAAATATTGAATGAATATCCAAAATACGTTGGAACACATTAGAAACGTGGAACCAAACGCACCGCCCGTTATCTGTTTGCATTGTAAATATTCAATCTGTCATTTCTGGGAGCTCTCCCTATGCCAGCCGTTGCTGTCAGAAAGCTTACATTCTAGAGAAAGAAGATGAAGAATGAACGATAAATATTTCCATAGCTGTTATCAAGAAAATCAAAATAAGATGGGAGAAAAGCGATGAACAAGAGCGCTGAGAGTTATCAGAAACCTCTCAGATAACGTCAGGTGTCAGCCAAGGTCTCAGTTAAGATTGTTCCTAGGATTGGGATATACAACTGTCTTGGACAGTATATTTCAAGTTAGCTTACAAGGAGAGATAAACTTCTCTCCAAATTACTGTAAATATTTATTTAAAAACATTTATTATGCACATTTTAAGTCCTAGGAACTATGCTCAACAGAAAGATTACAAAGATGACTATGATATGATCATTGTCACCAAGAGCTTCATGGAGAAACACACAAAAGGTAATTACAGCAAGGTTCTGGTTATCATGTGGAACTATGCACAGCACACTTAGCTCTAATGTCCACATTATACTATTAGCAATGACATGATTCCAAGCTTAATTTGTTTTTGATGAATAATTACACTATTAATCACCGTGGTTATAGAATCAGAGGGACTGGGTCAAATTCTAGTTTTAATGTTGTTGCATTAGTAGAAACTCAATTCCAGTTTAAACAAAAGGGGTATTTATTGGCTTTTGCTGCTGGCAAGTTCAAGGATTGGCATCAGCCTCAGCCAGTCAGCTGGTTTCTGAGGATGTCACAGGGCTCGCTTTCTCTCCACTTCTCTGCTCTACCTTTCTTAACACTGGCTTCATTGTCCAGCAGGCCGTGTTTGCGTAATAAAAAGAAGGCCACTGGCACCCTAAATATAGGTACCACGCAGCACTCTCAATCCTAAAAGCAGAAAGATCATTTTCCTTCTAACATCCACATCTGTTGCCTGACCTCAGGTCCTGCAAGAGTCACATAGGAATTCCTTGACCAATCACCAAATCTACTCTGATTATTCTGGTGACTCACCCACAGTTGTGGGGTTAGGTTGGTGGAAATCAGGGCTGTCCATGTACATGAGGTACCTACCAGAATCCTACCCAGGGAGAAATGGATGGTAAGATTACAGTCCTTCTACCAGAAGAAGAAAGAGAAAGAATACTGTGTTGGTAAGAACAAAACACTACAAAATTCTACTACAGGTAGATTGACTCTGTGACCTCCATCAAATCATGTCACCCCTCTCCATTCCAATTTCATCATTCATTAATCACCAACCTCACAGTGTTAAATTATGTAAGTAAAACACATAGAAAAAAGTATTTAGTAAATAACTATAGCATCAATATAACTAACGATAAACAAATACGGATTTAGCAAATTTGGGGGAGTGGAAGCCAAATTATCAAAAAAGACAGGGTAGAATCCTCCTTTGCCAATAAAACTAAGTTGGGGGAGGGGCAGCTAGCGTCTGGGTGCTCGTGTGCCCCCTTGGGATGGCTTCAAGCAGGGAATCAGAATCTATCTCCTGTGGCTACAAGGAGCCATTTAGTTGTAAGACCTTTCTGAAGAGAATTCTAGCCTAAAAGATGTGAAAAGTGCCTTATTTTTGCTCCTTCTCAAATATACTCAGATAATTAACATGGTGGTGATGTCAGAAAAATGCAACCTAACACAGCCTTTTTGGAAAGGAGTATTGAGAATTCTCAAGGAATTAAAAGTTGACCTATCATTTGATCCTGCAATGCCATTACTAGGTATCTACCCAGATGAATAAAAATCATTTTACAACAAAGACATTTGTACCAGAAGAATGTTTATTGCAGCCCAATTCACAATTGTTGTAGAAGCAGTCCGAATGCCCATCAACCCATGAATGGATTACCAAATTGTGATGTATGGAATACTATGGAATACTGTGCAGTCATAAAAATGAAGACTTTACATCTTTTATGTTTACCTGAATGGAGCTGGAACATATTCTTCTTAGTAAAGTCTCAAGAAAGGGGAAAAAGGTATCCAATGTACTCAATACTATTATGAGACCAATATATAAGCTCATATGAATGATAAAACACAAATCTAGTCCAGAAACAAGGAGGGGAGAGGAGGTAGAGGGGAGGGGAGGGGAGAGGGCAAGTGGAGGGAGGGTAGTTGGTGGAATCTCACCTAATGGACACAATGCAAGGGTACATTTCAAAACAACTAAGAGTATATTACAAATGTCTTACCACAAAAAATAAGTAGGTGAGCTGATGGTTATGTTAATTAGTTTAAGCATTCCACATTGTATATCAAATCATCATATTGTACCCCATAAATGTATATAGTTATGATTTAATAAAAATTAAATTAAAAACAAAAGAAAAATACTAGTTCTCTCAGTAATATCCCTACTCAATTAAGCTAATAAGTTAAATTTCATAGTAAATTTAAACATATACTTGGCTGCTGGGATGATATCAAGTTTTCATTTTGAATGAAATGCTAATGTAGCATTTTAGTGCATACTGAGTTGCCCCTTGGGCAGATACGAATGCTAACCACTGTTCTCCCCTGGGAGTCACAAAGCACCAGAGGTGACTCTCCTCCTGGTTTTGTGTGGTAAAAATGATTGTTACACCTTACCTGGCCTTTTTCAAAAAAGTTTGATGACCCTTGTTTTAGGGTAAATTTTCCTTTCAGACTTGCATGCCTTTCATTTTTTTCACAGATATTGTCCAGATTTTGATCGGCAGTGCCGTTCATACCCTCTGCCCTATTTTAGGCAGTTGATACAAAAGGATGTCTCTGAGTGGGAAGGAGGAACTTGGCCCTACAAGTGCTTTCTGTAGGTGTTGTTAATTTCACCACTTGACCTGTTTTTCCTTTCTCTCCTGCTTTCATGTAACTCCGTGTGTGCCTTCTCTCTCTGAGTATCCCCGTAGAGTGAAATGGACTGGATTCTCTGCTTCACTGTCCACGTGCCTGGTACCTTTTCCCAGCTGACTGACTGCGACCTCCTCAAGTCTACTCACCCAGCCCCTTTAGCTGCAGTTAATTTTTCCTAATTTTAACTCTGAAGACTTTCAAGGAATATTCCACAGAACAGATCAGGGGACGCGAAGGGACCACTGTGCTGGGTCGGGTCCTCCAAGAAACAGAGAGGAAAAGGAGGAAAGCTGGGAGCTTTTGCAAATCGCGATGCAGGTCTGACCCCTGGGAAGCAGAGAGGGAAGGATGGATAGTGAGGCAGGAAAGGTACAGAGAGCAGATAGATCCAATGAAGTCTTGCGAGGCCTGAGAGTAGTCCCCGAGCCACAGTCACCTGACAGCGGAGTTTGCCTCGCTCAATGATGCGGCTGGCTGCCTCGGAACCCGTTTGCACTCAGTCACTGCCTGGAAGCAGCCCAGGGCCGCGGGGCCTGTGCCAGGCAGTGGTGGGTGTGGAACGCAGCAGGGGTCCTCGGGTGGGTCACGCTCACTGCGGCTGCAGCACGGAGAGGCACGTTCTCCTGCTCCACTCACGGTGGGTAAGGAGACACGGGGCCAAAACTAAGGGCTGGGGAGAAAGCCAGCCCTGGCACAGTGACGCAGATGAGAGAAAAAGAAAAGGAAATTGGAAGACAGTAGGTCTCTCATCTCGTGCCGCCTTAGATGGAGTCTTCCTGAAGAACGGCCTGCGGAGAAAGGGCGAATGGAGCTGTGTCCCTTGCCACTCGCAGGGTCCAGGTGGGCGTGCAAGGCGGCCAGTGGGAGTCTGGCGTGGTGCAGAAGCGGCCTGGCTAACACACACACAAGAACTCTACCTTCTCAGCCCAGAGCAGGAGAGCTGGGACATGAACAGCCGACTGCCTGTGTTTTGAAGTTTAGGCTGGACTGTTGCAATTTTCTTCTCATAGGCATTTCCGTTTCTAACTTGTCTCCAAGCCAGCTGTTCAAGATGGTGCAGTAAAAATGATTTTTCCTGATGGTTGCCACCACTAGGTAGAATGAAGAACATGGCAGAGTGGCAATTCAGGGCAGGGCCCCTCTTGCTAGAGTCGCCAGCAGTGACAAGGCCACAGGCGATTTCCAGATCTGGTGGAGGTAGTTGACGAATGATGTCTGGTCTCATGAGAAAGACGGTCCTTCAACTGCTGGTGCTTTCTTGTGTCCACTTTCCTTTAGTGTGCTCATTAAGAGAAGAAAATTAGAGATTTTGAACTTCCACATTGTTTTACTTAAATATCTCTAAGGAGGCGTCACACTAAACGGGACTTCTCAGGATGATTTGATATTCTACCAGCGTTGACTTTCTCCTGGGTGTGTGTGTTTGCCTGTGTATCTTTCTGTACGGTCTTTCCCAAGGGACAAGCAATTTCGCTGTTACGCTTACTGTTTATTTGAAACCACCTGAAGAGGTAATAAAGGTTAAAAGTATTTACCTGTCTTTCAACAGATGATTTTTCTTTAATCTGTTTTGTAAAGATGGAGAAACATGCAAATAAGCTATTTCATTTTTTATAACTCTTTAAAACCTATGAAGATAAACTAACTTGCTGCTTTTTACATTTCTTAACTTCTTTGCTCTGTAGGCCCATCGGATTGATATGTATTTTCACAGTTTTCCAATAAGCTTTTGTTGGATTTCCTTTCGTGCACATTTAGTAGAACAGCAATTTGGATTTCCTAAGAAGTGAATGAGAACACAAGCTCTGCTAATTTATGGTTATGGACATTATTTTCCCAACCAATTTATCTCCTTTTTGGAAGACAAGGATTATAGGTTTCAGTGGGGTATATGACACACCAATGACCTCGCTTGTATTTTTTTTTCTTTCTTTCTGGTCTTTTGGTATATCAAGATGGTTTGAGACTCATTTTTTTTCAATTAATTTCTTCTTGAAGGTTATGTCTTGTGTTTGTTTAAATTTTCATCTTAAAGAAATCATAGAGCAAGTTATCAGCTCTGTGCTCCTTTCAGGAGTGAGAGAAAATGAGCCTTTAAAAATAACTAACAAAACATAATTTCTGAGGGGGAAAATTTTTTAAATGATTGCTTTGACATTTTAATTCTAGGCAATAGCATCGGAAGTGTCTATATGTTGCCCTCTATTATCGGTAATAGTAAAAAACATTTGATTGCCTAATATTCAAATCATTTTTATATCCAATACACATGGTGTTTGCGGTTATTATTCATGCCAAATATTAGTTAGACTAAAAAACATGAATTTTTAACAAGTGAGAACTTACATGAAAGAAGAAAATTCCAAAGCTCACACAAGAAAGAATTTCATACTGATCTCTATTAGATTGCATGTAAATTCTGTAATGTGAAAAAGTTATGAATGTATAAAAAGTTATTAATAAAGATTACATTAATTATTATTTGCATAATAATTCTTCTACTGTATGTTTCCATTTTTTAAGACTTTAAAATTGTCTTTATTATTAAATCATAGCTGTGTACAATAGTGCAATCAAGGGGTACAATGTGCTGGTTTCATATACAATTTGAACTGATTTTCATCAAACTGATTAACATAGCCTTCCTGGCATTTTCTCAGTTATTATATGAAGACATTAGTATTCTGCATTTAGTAAGGTTCACCTGTACCCTTCTAAGATGCACCGTAGCTGTGGCCACACCAATTTCCCTCCCGCTACCCCATCCTTCCCCCTCCCCTCCCCGCTCTTGCCCCTTTCCCCATATTCTTGTGCTATAATTGGGTTTTAGCCTTCATTTGAAAGCTACAAATTAGCTTCATAGTAGGGCTGAGTATATTGAATACTTTTTCTTCCATGCTTGAGATACTTTGCTAAGAAGAATATGTTCCAGCTCCATCCATGTAAACATGAAAGAGGTAAAGTCTCTTTAAAGCTGCGTAATATTCCATGGTATACATGTACCACAATTTATTAATCCATTCATGGATCAATGGGCACTTGGGTTTCTTCCATGACTTAGCAATTATGAATTGGGCTGCAGTGAACATTCTGGTACAGATGTCTTTGTTATAATGTGATTTTTGGTCTTCTGGGTATATACCCAGTAAAGGAATTATAGGATCAAATGGCAGGTCAATTTTTAGATCTCTAAGTGTTTTCCAAACATCCTTCCAAAAAAAAAAAAAGTATTACTGTGCATTCCCACCAGCAGTTTAGAAGTCAGACACATGAAAAAATGCTCACCATCCTTAATCATCAGAGAAATGCAGAGAAATATCACAAAACTACTTTGTGATATCGCCTAACTCCAGTAAGATTAGCCCACATTACAAAATCCCCAAACCAGAGATGTTGGCGTGGATGTGGAGAAAAGACTAATTTTTAGAGAAGTTTTAGGTTCATAGAAAAACTGAGAGGAAGGTATCAGGATTTCCCATTTACCCCTTTTGCTCAAACATGCATTTCTTCCAACCATTTTCACCATTTCTCCTTAGACTGGTACATTTGTTAAAATTTACATTGACTCATGACACCTAAAGTCTATAGTTTACATTAGGGTTCGCTCCTGGTATTGAATGTTCTATGGTTTTGGAAAAATACGTAACGGAATATATTCACCCCTATAGTACTGTGCAGAGCATTTTTGCCGCCCTAAAGCTCCACTGTATCCTCTCTGCTGATTCGTCCTCCTCTCCCTGCAACCACCACTAGCAGCCACTGATCTTTCTACTGTCTCCAAAGGGTTGCGTTTTCCAGAATATTGTAGTGGGGATAGCACAGTACACAGCCTTTTCAGATTAATTTCTTTCACTTGGTAACATACATTTAGATTTCCTCCATGTCTTCTGATTGCTTCTTTTCATCACTGGGTTATAGTCCATTGTCTGGGGGTGACATAGTTTATCTACCCATTTACCCACGAAAGGACATTTTAGCTGTGCTTGTTTATACTTTAACAGTATCATTATTATCCCTATCATAAACAAACTTTTGTTAAATGTTTATAATATGCATTGGCACATAATATGCATGTGAAATAGACTGTCAATTTAAATAGGAATGCAGATGATTGATTTTAAAATTTATTTTTTATTTTTATTTTTTTGAGATAAGATCTCAAGCTGTCGTCCTGAGTAGAGTGCCATGGAGTCATAGCTCACAGCAACCTGCAACTCTTGGGCTTAAGAGATCCTCTTGCTTCAGTTTTTCCATTTTTAGTAGAAATGGGGTCTTGTTTTTTCACTCAGGCTAGTCTCGAAATCATGAGCTCAAGCAATCCACGCACCTCAGCCTCCTAGAATGCTAGGATTACAGGTGTGAGCCATCGTGCCTGGCCTGATTTTGAAAAAAAAATTTTTTTTTTTTCTGAGACAGAGACTCAATCTGTTGCCCTGAGTAGAGTGCTATGCCGTCACAGCTCACAGCAACCTCAGACTCCTGGTCTTACGCAGTTTTCTTGGCTCAGTCTTCCAAGTAGCTGGGAGTACAGGCACCCACCACAACGCCTGGATAATTTTTCATTGTAATTGTCATTGTTGTTTGTCAGGCCTGGGATGATTCGAACCCACCAGCTCCAGTGTATGTGGTTGACTCCCTAACCTCTGACCTACAGGAGCTGAGCCGATTTTGAAATTTTTTAAAACAAATTTTATTCTTTCTAGAGTTTTAGTTTGGGTGTGGTATTTAGTAATAGTAATATAGTGAAGAATTTAAATAAAAAGAACTTAGAGAAGCTTAGGAACTTGAACATGACAGAGGCTGATCCAGGGGATGTATGGACTGTGAGATTTGCCATCATACGGGTTCCTTCACTTCCTGACAACAAATACTATTTTGTTCTTTGCATTTTATCAACACAATCAAGAAATACTGTAAAGAAACATAATTGTTTGTTATTTAAGATATTTCTTCTCTTTCTGGTTTCTGCAATGGGGAGAAAAGACTGGTTTAAAAGTTTTATGATTATGGTTTTGAAAAAATACACCTTCATTTCCATACTTTTACATAAAAATTTGTTACCAGTGGTTGCCTTTATGGGGTAAATTTATGGAAAATTTTCTCTAACTATTTTAGTCATTAAATTTTTTCCAACCAAAATCAAACAAATATGATTCCTGTAATCTGAAATGTTATAAATCATATTATTTCTATTGGTTTTAGTATGTATTCCCATTTTAATAATATAATCATGATGATTATCTTTATTACTAACATAAACAAAAATTTAAAGTCTAAATTGGTGCATTTTGAACTAACAGTGGTCCTGGATTTTAAGAAGTTTTGTGAGTGGCTGAAAAATTGAAATTTATTTTGAAAGTAGAAATTCTTCGCTTTTTTAGTTTTAAGCATCACTATTTTGATAAAAATGGCCCTGAGTTCTATCCCAAATGACCCAAAAGTTATTTTGAAAATTACTTATTAGTCGGGTGCTCGTGTAATTTACCCTCAAACTAGGACAGTTTTGAGAGTAATAGATGTTGCTATTAATAATTTTTCTAGGTAACTGGCTTCAAATGGGACTGTCCCAGGCAAACCAGGACCAAAAGAAATAATGACTCTATTAGTCACCTAAAAATAAAACACAAATAAAATAGATATAGGAAAGCTTACTGAAATCTAATTTGATAAATACACTTGAATAAAGAATGATTATAATGTTGAGTTCAGAAAGGATTTTACGTTTTACGTTAATATTTGAAGTGATGTATGGAAATGTGTTAATAGGTTAGGCAGAATAATGTAAAATTCAGTGTAATGTTGGCGGTCCAGTGTGGTTATCTCCAAGGGGTCTGTAATTGAGGTGCCCAAGGGGCCTCATTACGAGGCAGTTTTCTACCCCGTCACCAAGGACTTGATGTTACTACGGAGAGCGATGCTCCAAGGTGGTGGTGGGGGGTGATTTTCTTTCTAGGAATGTCCTTCTAGCTTACATGTTGCACTGTTATATACTACGCTACTATTTCTCCATAAAAAATTTGTTGATGTAGTTCACCTGACAGTCTATTAAAATAGAGGGAGAAAGATAAAGGGATTGATTGGGGTGAAGGTACAGTTTAACAAACTTCTAAGCTAACTTTTAAAGGAAATGATAATACACTGTATTTGAAAAGGCATTTTTCTTACTCATTATTGCTTTCTGCTAAGTAATCCTACTTATCACATATTAAAAGAGACGAGGTAATGTCCCAGAGAATGTGGAAAAAATCGAAAGGCTATAAAAGGAAAATAATTTAGTGTCAAGGCCCCCTACTGGGTTTGCCTATGTGTTTGTGTATCTGTCTACAATATCGTTTCTCAAACAATAGCCCACTGCTTCAAGTACATGGAAACCTTTCAAAGCAAAGCTCCATAGAGCAAAGCTCCAACTGCTAGGATCTGATTGGTCATTACCTTATTTCTGGGGAAGCTTTAACAGCTAATCAGAGTTGTTATCAGCTATGACTTTTATTGCTGCTACACAGAAAACTTAGCAATAAAGAAAACCGTAAATGCAGGTTTTTTTTTTCTTTGTAATGATGTGCCTCATGCTTGGAAGATTAATGAAGAATTCCTGGCCCACTGTTTATTAAAGATACCATCATTCTATAGCATTTTAATTGTAAATCCACTCTTTGACATCCTAACTAATGGTTTTTGCTAAATTAATAAAAGCAACATATTAGGTTTAAATCCCAGATAAGGTAAAGATTGCCATTTTAATATCCCATCCATATCCTTTATCTTTCTACAGGGGCTTTCAGGCCAGTAGTTTTAATAACATGCATGAATGAAGATGCTCTTTTTTAACTCAAATGATGGCAAAGAGTTTTTCCTTTATATTAGTAGGCAATCAATTCCAATAGCTTTTTAATGCTTTCTTAAAGAATCAATTTTAAAGCAGACGCTCTTCAGGGGACCCTCTTAAACTTCTTCACAGCCGGCCTCCTAATTTTCTATTACAATGCAATCTAAAGCAGCTACAAAAATAATGCAGATAATGTTTGCTGGGTAATGATTTCCAATCCCCCCATTCCGTGTACCCTGTTATTAGGAGGATCATCTTGGTTGTGTAAATTAATTTTCAATTCACTTCAGGGGAACATTACAATGATTTATTCAACATTGGTGTTGAAGAAAGTGTTGGAGAATTTTAGCAATCCAAGAAACAAAATCAATTTGTTCTGATTATCATCATGTTAAAGGGAAAAAACGCGGAGAAACAGAAGAGTCACTCCAGCATGTGTCTTGACTGGCGTGCATTCTGCCACCATGATTTGTTGCTAGATTGTCACTCCGTATTACATAATAACATTAGTGAAAGAATGGTGTTTGGTGATCCTTCTCTACTTGGAGATGAAGTAGCAGAAGGGCTCACTTTATTCTCCATATGATATTCCAGTTATATGCCTTCAAGGCAAGTTTGCTCTTCATTTATATTTTCATGGAAGGAACATATTAGTTTATGATCAAAGAGGAATCACTTTCCTAAGCACAGAATAATTAGCTAGTTAGTTTGATTTAAAGAACGATTAAACCAGAAACTATTATATCAATATACTATAGTGATAAGAAATAAAACTTTTTTCTTTATTATAATTTATCTCACACATTTTTCTAGGATTCTGTATGAACTGTAGTCCTTATAATGTTTCAAAAGGTCATCTTTTGTAAAGGTTTTACTGACCTTTTCCTTTAGTCATGTATGTTGATCACCTGAGTCAAATTTAACTGTGTCCACGTGTGAATGAGAATTGCTGTCTCCATTTGCTTCACTAGATTACTCACCTTAACTCAACAAAGACTTATTATCCTCTACAGTTTCTCTGCATTGGAGACTGAAGAGATGATGAAAAACAAAGGCACATTGCTATAAGGTGATTGGTTAACTATTAAAAATATAAAATTGCGACTTGTGACACAGCCTATGAAGCTGAGGTTCTTGGTACTATAAAAGTATATAAGCATTTAACCATGTCAGGAAGACCCAAGCAGGTTTCCTAAGGAAATGATGGTTGAGCTCCTGAAATGTGAAAGATAAGGATGAATTAACTAGGGCAGGAAGAGAAGAGAACACTGTTCTAGGACAAGAGATAGGATCAGATTTGCATTTTGAAAAGAAAAGCATGGCTTCCTTGTGGGGAGCAAATTAGGGAATGGCAGAATTTGTGAATGGATTCAAATGACCAGGTAGATTTTACTGTCTTCCCAAACCCCTGCCTTCCCTCTGTGGGTGGCCAGGTTGTACATCACTTTCTTGATTACTACGTAGCTAAAGATGAAGGGGCAGGTGGGTGTGGCCTGCAGTGAAGTGGTTCAGTTTAACTCCTAAACTAGGGACTTTCAGAATAAAAAATGTACAGACATGTAGGAGTGGGTTTAGGATCCCTGAGTGAGTGGTGCAGGGTCTTAGGAAGACCCAAGAATATGAACTTGACTATTATTTGGGGAGTACTATTGAGAAATTTTATTATTTGTCAGAATATTTTTATTAATAACACAAGTGTGCCAGCTGATCCTGGTCCTGTGTTGGAGCCTAGCTTGCTTCTCCAGCGAGAAGAGGTCTGGTGAGGTGATTACATATTCACAATCTATGATCCGCTTAGCATGAAGCTGGCTCTGTCCCTAGCCATGATTTGGGAAGCTACCTAATCCGTGAGTGTCAGTATAGTGTGGGACCCTCAGAATCCCCTTCATAGAGAGTTTGTGAGGAGTAGGGGAGATAATACTTGTGCGGCTCCAAGTAGAACCCCTACCATGTATTCACATTCAACAGGCTACACACCTGTGCTCTTGTTAATACATGGTTGTTTGTACAAAGATAAGAAATCAGGGAAAATAGATGCCTTGGCACCAGCTGGCAGTGGCATTGATTCAGGGTTACAGTTACAAAGTGTCAATCTAGGTCAGTTGGGTTTAAATGGCACAGCTTTGGAGTAACACACTGCTCTGGATGGATGAGTCCCAGGGTTCCAGGAACCAGGCCAGTGGAAAGAGCAGGTTTGCTGAGATCTGCAGTAAGGGACACAGGATTACCGTAGGAGTGCTGGCTGGCTCCAGAGCCCTCTGCTCAAGGTGGAGCTCCATGGCAGGGGTGGCTCAGACCTGTGGTTTCTGTTTACACCTCATTGGTCCTTCTAGACCCACACTCAGGACACTCACTTTCCTCTGTCAGAACTCTCAGAGGCTCAGGCACTGCTCAGTCCCTCTGGCACTGCCTGCAGTTCTCCAGGAGGGCACCTGAGCACTGGGTGCTGGAGTCTGGTCTCCCAGAACTGCTTGCCTGTCTTTGACCTGGGCAAGGGCTGGGCTATCCTGCTCCTGAACTAGTCCTCCCTGTCAAGTGCACTTTGTCCTGTCGATACTGTATTTGGCATTAGATTATCACTGGAGTCAATACTTCGAAGAAGTCTAAGTGGAAACTTCACTTGTCACAGAAGTGTCGAAGATTGCGTCATCCCACTCATTATTTTTCATTGTCATGAAGTTAGGGGTAGGTTAGGTTATATTGAAAATTGAAACATGAGCTAACTGGAATTATATGGAAAACCTCGGCTCCCTCTTTAGCCTGATCACCATTACTGATGCTCTCTGAACAATGCAATCTTACATAAGAATTAATTTGTGTGTGTATATGTCAATAAGGTGGGGTTTTGAGAAAAAAGGAACGTTAAAGATTATTTTTTATTATGATCATACATCACAGTTATAGTATTTATATTTATAGGATACAGGTGATGTTTTGATACAAGCATACAATGTGTAATAATCAAATCATTAATTTGGGGTAATTGGGGTATCCATTCATCTCAGCATTCGTTTCTTTGTGTTAGGATCATTCCAATCTAATGTATTTAAGTATTATGCTTTAAGTATTATAAACACTAAATGGTGTTATGGCAGGCGGAAGTATTGTATACTTGAAAACTGCATTTATAAGAGCTAGAGGTATAGATTTTTTAAATGCCAGCAATTTTCCTCATGCATTCCAAGATCCATTATTAAGATTGTCACACGAGAAGAATCTATCATGATTTCAAAGGACATGCAAACCAAATTTATTAATCTCCTGAAACTACATTTGTTTGAATTTTAAGAACAAACTCTTATTCTCCCCATTCTGTTTGAATTTTAAGAATAAACTGACAGTTTGAATTAGAAATAATCACATTTAAATATTCTCTCTGTGTGGGAGACATTACCTCCACTTACCTCATTAATCTTTCAAATCTACATAAAAGTGAAACCTGTCTGCTGGTGTAATAATGCATCATATGATAATGAACATGTGGATTATCACCAAATTTGTAGAATAAGTTCAGAATGACCTAATATAAAAATGTGAGCTGTGTAGATGGCATACAAGGTTTGCTAGTAGGAGTCTGAAGACCATCTCCAAGACAGGTAGTCACCGTCCAGAGTAGCTGAAAAGGAGGATGGATGTTTATCACTATATATGGAAGATACGTGGGAGATCACCTGAGTATAAAAAGTAGACTCTGACATACTTGAAATTCTTTTTGAGGAAAACTGGGGACATTTCTGATTGAGAGAAATTCAACTTCCAGAGTTTGAGCACAAAGTTCAAATCAAGGTTCCTATTCAACTTAGCGGGAAAGAAGTATCCTCTGGCGGGAAAGAAGTATCCTCTGTTTCATGTGATGACGCGTTAGATGATGAAAACAACCAGTGATTGTAACAAATGATGGGGAAGACTCTCGGAATTCCAGCATTGACTTGAGCTATTTCTCACAAGAGCAACTTTGTTTCTTACTCAAGAGTGGATTGTATCAAGGATATTTAAAAAAAAATTTTTTTTTAAATTGAATCATAGTAAGTTTCCTATGCTAACATAGGAAGTCCAGCTAATAGGTAACATTAAAAACCTCTCATAAATGAATTATCTAAGAATCCAAGAATAGAAAGACAAATATAACTTGTTCTCTCTCATGCAGGAGCTAAAAATGTGGACCTCGTGAAAATAGAGGAGAATAGTGGTTACCAGAAAATAGGAAGTGTGTGGAGAAGGGGGAAAAGGGATATAAGTGTATTTACTACCACAGAAGTGTACACTGTACACTTAAAAATGGTAAGGTTGGTAAATTACATATGCATATTTTAATCTAAATAAAAATTTAAAAAGTTTCGAATAATCAGAAATAACAATTGAAATCATTTTTTTTTCAGCTTTGGCTGAGGCTAGTCTTGAACCCACTACCCCTGGTATACGGTGCTGGCACCCTACTCCTTGAGCCACAGGCAACACCCTTGAAATCAATGGAGGTATGTCCAGTGAAGAACCTCATTTTAAGGGAGACAGAGGGGCAGGTGGAAATAAAGCAAAATAGAATACAGCAGCAAGTCCTCTTCTTTCTCCTTTTCTTCTTCTTTTCTTAAAGTCCACTGATATTTATATTCCACTACTTTCCAAATTGAATGGAGGATAAAATTCAGAATAAAAATCTACCATGTGGTGTTAATGAACAGTTGTATCTCATATTGGTATGTTAGTTATTTCAAACAAGTGTGACAGTTACTTCTGAATTTCAACAAAAATGAAGAGCAACGTGAAGAGGTTCTCATTCACATTGTCTCAAAAGAGTAAGCATTTTCCTGGTACTACATACTAAAAGAGTTTATTATGGGGTGGTGCCTGTGGCCCAAGGAGTAAGGCGCTGGCCCCATATACTGGACATGGTGGGTTCAAATCTGGCCCTGGCCAAAAACCGCAACAACAACAACAAAAAAGATTTTATTATGTAATGTCAAATAACAAATGCAGCGATAATTGTTAAAATGTTACACAACGTCTATCATGTTAATAATTCTATTAATTCAGTTAACAATTATGAGCTCTTTTTGTGAACCACACTGAGATGAATCTCATGCTTAACATCACAGTTAGCTTTCCTTTACTCATCTTTTACCCTCTTAACTCATTGCTTTGAACATGCTAAATTTGTACTTTCTGTTTTACATCTCTCTATATAATTTATATATAACCCTCACAATAATTCCATGAGGTAGGTAATATTATTATTTTCTTAATACAGACGATAAAAAAATTGAGACTAGTGAGATTAAGCAATTTGCCCCAAATTACACCGTTAATACATGGGGGAACCAGGATTTGGGCAGAAGCCATCTGGCTTTCAGAGTCAATTTTCTTAATTATTATGCAATGCGATATATATAGACACCTAAAATGTAGAGTTTATACATATATGTGTGTGTGTGTGTGTGTGTGTCTGTATTTCCATATTCATCTACAGATATATTGATACATATTAAATATATAGTAAGTTAAAGATTTTGCAATGTCTGTTGTCAACTCAGCATTCCCACCTCCTCTTTTTGAGGTCTCTTCTGCACTGTGGAGGAGAAACTGGGAATTACACTGTTCAGAATCCCTCTTTCCATGTTGCTTCAGCTTATAATTGGTCAACAGGAGGAGCTGAATGACTCTGGAAGATGGAGCAGGAGGAGCCGGTACCCTGCAGCACCCTGCAGAGGTGGTTGCATGAGCAGGGGAGAAATGCCATCTCTGGGCTCCCCAGCAAGCTCTTGAAAACCACTGACTTTCCAGCTGTGGACCGAGACAGTTGGAAGCTTTTCAGAGACTTGAGCTTCTGAGGGTTATGAAGAACCACGTGCCTCTGACCTTCTGTTTCAGATGTTGGTGGAGGCTTCTTCGACCTTCTTCCTTAAAGATTTTTTCACTGTTTTAAAGCCGTAAATCCCCGTCTTAAATGCATCGTACATGGAAGCAAAGGAAGTGTCTTCTCTGTCCCTGATTATGACTTTAGTATAACAAACTAGTGAAACCGCCTAGCACAGTGGTTAAGAACGTTGACTATCAAGTCACACAGATTTAGCTTAGTGTTTTGATTCTACCTGAAATGGGCAAACTTACTCAATGTACCTAAATTTTTATTTGCTTATTTGTAAAATATGGATAATAATAGCACTATTTTCTAGCTCATTTGTATGATAGGGATAAAACTAGTACCTATTTTTAGAGTGTTGTGCATAGTAAGAGGAATAAGCCATGTAGCACACTTAGCACAGTAATGAATATTAGCACTTGCTATTATGATTTAACCACAGTTTTGCTTCGAAATAGTGGTTCAAATTTTCTTATACTATCCACTTTATAAGCGTGAGAATTTAACAAGAAATTTTAACATAACAAGTTAAATAGGAACTGAGGTAATATGGTGCAGTCTGATTTTTTTAAAAAGTATTTTTAATGGAGAAATTGATTTTCCTAAAACAAAGTAATGTAGGCTCATTGTAAAAAGTCAAAAATACATAAATGTATAAAATCTGAAATAAAGGAGTCTTTATCACTGAATAATTATGATTTATTGCTTAATGTCTATTTCTCCACATCTTCTTATATATAGTACATATGTATATTTATACATTTAAACAGATAAAAATATAAAATTATACTCAATTTTTCCACATTTTTTAACTTAACAATAAATCTATACAGATTCACCTATAGAAAGAGCTCCCTTAGTCTTTCTAATGGCTACGTGGCATTCCATTGTAGTGTTGCCATGTTTAATCTCCTATCCATGAGTATTAAGGTTATTTCCATTTTATCTGCATTATAAAAATATTTCAATCACTATCTGTGAAAAAATCTTATTATTTCCTTAGAATAAATATTTGCACATAAGTTTCTAGGTCAATAGCATGTATTTTCAATTTTAGTTTACATTGTCAACTGTCCAACAGGAAGTGAGAATACATTTTTACTTCCAAGAAGGGGGCATGAAAATGCCTGTATCCATAAACTTTTGTGTAGCTGGTGATAGAGGAATCACATTTTCAACAGCCAGGCTCATAGATGATAAAAATGTCTTATCTCATTTGGGTCAAATGTTCATTGTCTCCAGTGAGTCTTTGTTAAATGCTGAAAGATAGTCAGCCAGTTCTTAGGAAAATACTTGGGCAGGATTCTGTGTTCCTGAATCAAGGAAAACATGTTTCATATATCAGCTCCAGAGACCACACAGCTGCCGTTCCATTGTGTACTAACGGAAGCGTGATTTAAGTTTCTGCCCAGGTGTAGGGTATTTTTCTACTCAAATACAGATGAGTTGTAGGAATGCTGAGAATGTAACTAATTTTTTTCTCCAAACTTTATTGTTTTATACGTACATAAGCATGTATATAGTTTAGACTTTTAGTTTCTGTGCCAGATACTAATGAAGAAGTAATTTTTGGCTTGATATTCTACCTCTAGCATGAAAACAGTTCTCTTAATTTAGATCTCTCAATTAAGATGTGAGATTTTGAAGAAGTAAAATCTATTGCATAAATAAATAGGTTAAAAGGGCTTTTAAATAGTGAAATGAGTAGAGGTCTTGGGTGGAATCATTTTATTTTAGTTTAAGCTGTTGCAAAAACATGTATTTATTGATTAGTGACAACAAGAGAAAACAGGTTCAGTGGCTTTCTAGGCCATTTCATCAAAGATAAATGAAAACACCAGGGAAAGATGCTGGCTTCCTTCTTGCTAGGACCAAAGAGTAAGACTCCACTTCATCACAACCTGTATCTAGTAATGTAATGTAAACTAAAGTGAAACAAGGACCTGAGCTGCTTCAGGCCATTTGAAATATAAAATTAATTAGTCAAAAAAGCAATTCTTTCTCTTCCAATTTTGGCAGTAACGTTATATGCAAGCCTAGATTATGATCAGGATTAGATGAAATTAAGGCTTTCTTATTGATTCTTATTTGTTTAATCTAGTTAGAGTGGAAATTTTTAGTCTGTATGTTTTTCTAACTGATTCTTGATATATCCGATTGAAACAAAAATGAATCTAATAAAGGAGCTCTGGGATTGGAAAGGATTTTGGGCAAAGTATTCCTAGTAGACTGATATTAATTTCACTTTCTTAGATCTCTACTGAAATTAATTTGAAGACTGAGGGTATCAAGAGAGGACTATTGGAGTAGACTTTGTAAAGGCAATCATACCAATTTTAATTTAAAAATTTTTGAAAAATGTTCAAAATGTTCATGTAACAACTTAAGTGCCCACAGTACATATTTAAAGACACTACACCTTTGTAGAAATAAAAAAAAAAACAATGAAAACTGATCTAATAGGTTCCTAAATACAAGGTGTTTAAAGAGAAGTTGCATGTCCCCTAATGCATGAGTGGATGTAGGTCTATATCCAACGACTCTTCCATGCTGGAGGATAAAGACGGACCCTTGCCTCAAGGTAGGACACTTCTCAAGGGCGATCCTGGCTCCAAAACTTTACCTGTTGAAAATACATCACAGTTCAACTTATCCCCTTCCCACTGCCCTTTGCATATTCCTCATAAATACTGTTCTTGGGAGAGAACTTCCCAAGTTTGGAGACTTCTGCACCAAATTTGAAGTCTCAGAACTCATGTTCCAAATTTGTGTCTTTGGAGCATCAGTTAAGAGACACTATTCCTGGAATCCCACTGGGGATGGTTGGAAGTCTGGCGTGGATGAACTCATGTCTCTTTTCAAATCATCTCAAGGTCTTCCCATGAGTTATCTTCAGTAGGGTAGACAGACCTCTTCCACTGTGACTTAAGGATTGGAGAGACCAAGGCAGAAGCAGCCAGTCTACTTAAATCCTGGGTCCAGAAATGGCATAACCATCCTTCACTCTTGCACTCCATTGGTCAAAACAGTAGATCAGTTTAGATTCAATAAAAGAGGAAGAAAATGGGAGAAGTGTAGAAGAATTTTTTTCTATCTTTAACCTACTCCATGAACTAATAGAAATATTCTTTAGCTTGGCAGGAAGAAATATTTTTTTCCTATCCCTCTTTGAAAGAGTGCAGAATCAACACTTTCTGAATGTATTAGTTGGTCTAATACAGTTTTTAGTTTCAACAGAAAGAAATTAACAAGTCTTCATGGTCGATACCTGGGCAGAAGGTGTGACAGACAGGTTAATGTGTATGGAAGGACGGTAGATAAATTATTCCTCTTCTGTGTAACTCTTAGAGGAATAATCACCATAGGTAAAGAATTTCAATATGAATGTACTATGATGTAACAAAACAGACATGAAGTTGGTTAGAAATTAGAACGTGAGATCTGAAATTGAATAGATTTGGATTTGTTCCAGCTTTGTCACTAAGTAAATGTGTGACTGCTGATAAGCAAACCCCACTTTTTCAATCTGCACAATAGGGATAATGAGGCCCACATCATGGGTTTTGAAGTTCAAATAAAATGACCTAAGAGAATGTCAAAAAATTGCAAAAGAAAAGACAAGACCAGGAGTTACAATAGTGATATGAAGTAAAACAAAGCAAACAAAAAATTTAAATATGAGAAAATGGGCACTAATGACTAAAACCATAGGTAATATTCAGGGCACTCAACAAATACTACAGAATCTGAATGTTCACAGATAGAAAATAAGCTTTTTTTTTTTTTTATAGACAGAATTTCACTTTATCGCCCTTGGTAGTGTGCTGTGGCATCACACAGCTCACAGCCACCTCCGACTCCTGGGTGTAGGCAATTCTCTTGGCTCAGCCTCCTGAGTAGCTGGGACTACAGGCGCCCAACAAACACCCGGCTATTTTTCTGTTTTGCAGTTGAGCCGAGGCAGGGTTTGAACCCTCCACCTTCGGTATATGGGGCCAGCGCCCTACTCAATGAGCCACAGGCACCGCCCAATAAGCTGCTTTTTAAAGCTACTGGTAAGGAATAGATTTGAGGATGGATAATTAGAGAGCATCTTTCTTTCTCAGTGTAGTCAAAATCAAGTGGCTTGTTTTCTTGTAACCTTCCTTCCAACATCCTGATGCAAATGTAAAACCTTAAGTTTTAGGGAGAAAATTTAACTAAGGCCTATTTTTCCCAAATCACTCAAAAGTCTCCCTCAGTTATTTCTCATTGTTAGTGCTGATTAACTATAGACTCAGTTGGTGATAAAAATCTAGGCATGTGGCTATGCCTGTATTTCAAAATTTTTATTGACTTTTTGACAGGGCACCGCTAGAGAAAAGACTACTCTAGTTTAAAGAAAGTGTGCGTACCAAGCCATCTTATCCATAAATTACTGACCGTTTTACATTACAGTTCTAAAATAACAAGTAATTATTACTCCCATATCAACTGGTCTGAAACAGAAGCAAGTCAATTTTTTCCCCCCTGTGGTTAGCACGCTGTGTCTGGACAAACAGGTAATTAAGTTCTTAAAATACGAACCCAAATGAGGCTGAGGTTGGGTGTGTTTTCATGTTGTTCTGCAGCCAGACATTTAACTGACGGGGTGGATCTCTTTATTTTCACTTCTCTTGATAAACATGCACATCATACTTGATGTTTACAGAAGCTTTTAGTAAGTTTTAGGAGAAAGGATTGATTATTTATGAAATAAAGAACTTACTTTTCACATCTCAGTGTTAATACGGTGGAAAGCAGAATCGTTCAGGGGAAAAGGTCAGAACACCTTGATCATATGTCAGTTTCACCCTTCGGCTATTAGTGTGACCCCTGGAAGGTCACTTCATCCATCTGACCTACATGTACGGTACCTCATCTCTAAAATATGACTGATGATAATTCCTGATCGACCTGGCTGTCAGAGCTGGGAGGCCCAAGCGAAATTATGAATGGGAAAAGGCGCTAAACAAAATGTCATATAAAGTTCATTTCCCATTAATACTTAAACATTAAATTGATACAAGTTGATAGTATCTGTCTGCATACACATGACCACAAGTATCTGTGATATAAAGTTTTAAAAAAGTCATCCAGAATATCTATATTCTCTGCTATCGAGGCAATAATCTACCTGTTTGAAATTATATATACACATAGAAGGTGCCAAAAAATGTATACGCATTTTAAGAAAGGAAAAAACTATATTAAATTTGTAATACTCAGTATATATTGATAAGATTTGTAGTCTTGTTTATTGTTTCTCATATCTCTTGTAATCATGAAAGTCAAACGTGACTTGAGTATTTCAATTTTAATACATTTTTTTTCTTTTAAAAAATGTATATGCCTTTTTGTGTCACCTTCCGTAGGAAAAATAAAATATCTGTCAACATATATGAAATTTTAGTGTCATTTAATTTTGTATACTTATTATTCATACGATATAAATTTTATACAAAGTTGAATGGTTTATCAAAATTTAACTTTTAAATTATGATTGAGGGTGTGTTCCTGAGCACACACTGACTTTTCCTATGTCCTTTCTTAAGAACTACTTTTAACACTCACTACCTTCGGTAGCTTCCTTTCCTCTCTTGGTTTCATTGTATCATTTTTAGTATGTTGTTTGTTATGGTCAATAGTGTTTATGTAAAATAATAGCCTTAATAAGCTTGCTATCTGTGTCTACTCTGGAAAAGAATGCGTACATACTTTTGTGTTTATCCTAGTATATGCAAAGTGGAGGTATTGGTGGAGGAGAGATTACACTAAGCAAGTCCCATGTGAGATACTGCTGAAGGTAATTGATAAATTTAGGACTTTGCAAGAAAAAAAAACAGAATAAAACGAGCCTTCTTCATCCAAATAGTTCTTTTGGTCAGAGCAATTTTGATTATGTTCTTTTGATTTCCTTTCTCCAATTTACTAATTGACTTTGTTTATATCTCCACAGTTAATAAATTGGCTAATATTTCCGGTTATCTTCACAGTCAATTGTGCATTGATCCACTGATTGACTATGTAGCAATTTGATTTGGTTGTTAAGAACAGCTGCAAATACTGGATTGGCTCTGTTGCATTTCTTAATTCAGCTGTAGACCAGGTGTCAGGGAAAGAACATTTGGGATATGTATAAAATGCCTCACACTCTCAACTGGTCATCTAAATGTTGAGTATGTGGCCAAAAAAAGTTTAATTTGAATAATTTCTATTTTCAAAGATTGCACATACACAGTAGAATTCATTATAGAACATAAGGCATTCTGACATAAGGAGGAAATGTTTGCTTAACTTTTTCCTGTATAAGAGAGGGGGACAAAACTCTATATTAACCATGAGGAATATCAGTAAATATTGCTCTCCTTCAATGCCGAAAAAAGTGTTGGCACTTGAGGTTATGTTGTCATCATGCCCTTTGTTGATTCCAGTGAAATGATCAAAATGCATCTATTCTGTATCATTATTAACATTTTCTCTATTCTTAGTGCTATTGAAAACTAAAGAGAGTTTACTATGAAATGGTAATGACAGTAGTGACAGAAACTATGTTGCTTCTAAGTCTGTTATTTATGATCTGGCCCTTTCAGAAAAGTTTGCTGACCAAAGTGACCTATATTGAGCAAAGCTGTTTTCCACCCAGACCACTAGTTATCCCGCATAAGAGATCAGATCAGGGACAAGAGGAATTCTTTAGAGATTTGAGTGTGTCAGAGCCCAGGAAGGAGAGCTTTAGGTGGGATGAGCAAAGAGGTAAAATCAACAGAATGGACTACTGAGATTGTCGGGGTTTTTATTTTGCTTTTCTCCTGTTTTATCAGTGTTACACAGGAGTCCAAAGTCTTCTCTCCTTAGATAAAATGTTCCCCTTTAAAAAAAATTTCTAATTGACAAATAATAAGTTTGTATATTGATGTGGTACATGGTGATGTTTTTTTCTATGTACGCACTGTAGAAAGACTGAATCAAGTTAATTACACTGTCTGTTACCTTAACCTTCTCAGAAAGCCTACTGGTAATCAGGGTGGAGTGCAGAGTCCTGGAGTATGGGGGAGATGTGTTCCGTAGCAGCTCTAGGCCCTGCAATTCATTAGCTTTCAGTGCTTTGCTGCACCACATCATTAATGTGAAAAGATAATAATACATTTAGTTAGGTTTCTTGTTTAGGAAAAAGGGGCACAGGTAAATATGTGCCACTTTTCATATAGGCGGGGCATGCAAGAGTCTGTGTGATTTATATGTGGTCTATTCTTGCACATGGGAGCTTACGCTTTGAGGCAAAGCTTGAGTAATGAATATGTGTATTGATGGTTCTTTCTACGAGGCTTCTGTGGTGCCAGTAGACTTTTTGTTGAGGATTCAAGATGCCCAGCCAAATTTTCCCTTCTCTGCCAAACTAACAATGACATTGTTATTGATGTTGTGGTTGTTGTTCTGACCCTCAAGTGCTTCCTAGTCAAGTTACTAAAACCTAAATGCACAGAGCTAACCATGATGACATGTGTAGACAAAGACGTGGCTCAAAACAAGGAAACGTTTCTCAGAGGTGTGAAAGAACCGGCTCTTACCCGCTCCACTGTTAAATATGTAGGATTGTTAAAACAATCGTAGCTTGAAATTGGCTATGTTGGGAATATCTACCTTGTGGAAATTGGCCGATGAGGCAAATTAGGAATTTCGTTATTGTTATTAGAGAGCCTGTTTTCCAAAATAGTACTATATTTGTGCTGGAAAATGCAGGGAAGGGGTGAAAGCATTGTATGCAGAGGGAACAGACTTTATGATTAAAATACAGGGTGGATATACAGTTCATGTGCAATTTAGAATAGTTTAATGTAGTAAGTTGTACGCAAACTTTATGCCCACCTCGCATAATATAGTATATAAATATATTAGTATTTGATGTTTGGAAAGATTTATTCTCTTTGATGCATCTAATCTTTCTCATTAAAATATGAAAATAATACATGTTTTTCTTCTATATTTACCATGTCCTGTAAGAAAATTTCTCACTTTGATTATCTTTTGATCATTTTCTCTTATCATTTTTCACAGATGCATACACACACACACAAATATATATATCTTATCTACATCCGGTAGACTTTCTTTTATTTTCCTCTATTATTTAGTGTGTTCAGAAAGTCTAATGTCAACCTGATTTTCATCTATTTGTTGGCCAACTATCCTTTGGTAAGTTTTGTATACATATATTATTCTATCATCTCAAATTTCCATTATTTTCAGGAACGGGTTTTATTATTTTACCTTGATATTTAGTGAAGCTTTTAAATCTATAAATCTGGTTTTCTTCTTTACCTTAAGCAGATTTTTCCACATTATGAGGTTTCCTTTAGTTATGTCAAAGTCAGCTTTCCAGGATTGAATATTTATTTCTTTTCGTTCATTTCTATAAATTTTCCTGTCACTTTCACTTCTGTTCTTTCCTTTGGATTTAAGGTTTCTCCGATTTGTCTTCGTTATTCCTGATGTGCTTTGGTCCCCTCTATTTTCAGCGTCTCTAATGGGAGTTTGTGTTCTGCTCTTTCTCTGAGACTCCCTTGCTCTCTTTCCCTATTTTACTCACATTTCTTTGTATCTCTGCCTTTATCTTTCACTTTTTTTTCACTTCACTCCCTTTTACAGAAGCCGCTTTTCATCTTTTGCATTTTTGAAGACAGTAGGCAGAGTCTGCTAAACTACACTTTGCCGTTTTTCTGCTTGTCTCTGTTTATTCCTCTTTACGCAGACAGAGATCCATCTACACCTGGCCGTTTTGAAAAGATAGATTCTTAGTTTCATTAGCCTGGTCTGCTCTCCACCTAGATGCAGGCAACTTCCTTTGGTCCAGAACCAAAGGCAGATTTAATTTCACAGATCTTCAGGCGTTTGTTTCTAACAGTGATTAGTTCAGAGGAGATTGGGTAAAGTAACTCTTTTCTTGAGATGGGTGGCGTCCCAGCCTATGTTCCCCAACATCTGACTCTGCTGGGTTTTGGGGTGCTGCACAGGTGTGTGTGGCAAACTCCTCCTGGCTTAGATCTTTAGTATCTGCAATTAAAAAGTCACGTGTTTTTTGTATTTGCATAATTCCCTCCCCCCAGAGTTAAGGGAGGGGCATCAGGCTTTCCTCCCCCGGATGTGGACTCAGCCTTGTGGGTCTGCGTTCGCTGCTGTGTCACGTGTTGCTCAATAGGAGTTCTCAACAGTAGCTCTATTCCTATTCTGGGCCAGACAATTCTTTGCTGTAGTTGCTGTCCCGAGTGTCCTAGGATGTTGCTGGCTGCTCTCTACCCAGTAGACACAAGTAGCACCCCTCATCCCAGTTGTGCCCCCCAATATCTCCTCATGGTGCCAAATGTCCCTGGGGAGCAAAACTGGCCTCCCTTCTTCTCCTTGAGAGCCACCGCTATAGAGGTTAAGAATATACTTCTAAATTTATAAAACTTTCTCCAAAACCAAATGATACTCTTTTGTCTAAATTGTATTGTCCTGTCTCCAGCCTTCTCTTCTATATTCATAGGCATTTACTAGCATGCACAAAGGAATTGTGTAAGGAATTGTATTTTTTGCTGCTGTATTTTTGCCCATTTATTCATCTTCCAAGTAACACATAACATATGCCACGTTTTTCTGCTGGGTCTTGGAACAACCAACTGAGTAAGACACTCTCCTTGCCAATTCTCATCTTTGGGAATTATTCTAAGATTTTTATAAATGACCATATTTATCTTCCCTAAATTTCTTGCTCTTTTGGCTTCCTTAATAAGCATTTCTTCTGGTTTGTTTCCACATCTTGTCTAAATATAGGCCTTTTGGCATCTTTAACATGTTAATGCCATTTATATCTTTCCAAAGAAGGAGGATAAAGCATGTGGTATCCTTTAATCCTTTTTTGGTTGTAGAGCCCGATTTTCTTCAGAGCATCTTTTGAGATGATTAGTCCAATGTGTAGACTTTGAGAAATATTAATCTACACATTTCTATGTCCTCTAGGGTAGTTGACACTGATCTTTCTAAATTGGTATCTTGCTCTAATATTATATAAAGCTCCATACCCCAATATTCAATTACTTTGGGATATCTTTAGATTGAAGTAGCACAGATACTTCAAAGTCAACACTTCTTTCAAGGCATTCCCAAGTGCAATAATGAAGTCTGTCCATTATAATGTCTCTCTTTCCTTGGTGCTTTCCTTATTGCTTTCGACACTGTCCTGTTGTAAACCTCAGCTTGGAGTAGGTTTGTTATTTGTGACAATTCAGTCTCTTCTGTTAAACTGTGGTAGCTCAGAGGCAGAGGCTAGCCTTCTTCCTTCATCTTTTCCCCAAATTAAGAACAAAATGAATGCACAAAATTCTTTTTTAATTAAGTTTAAAGCATAAATACTCTGGACAAAGTAATACCATTGACATTTCTTCAAAAATGCTTTTTAGCTTATTTCTCTACATGTGTCCATTGGGGTTCAGGAATAGATTTGAAAGCTCTCAGATTTTAAGGTTAGGGTTGGAGAGGAGAAATAGCCGGTAAGGAATCAAAGAAAGGAAGGGTATCCTGGATTTGCCAAAGACAAACTTGAATGACTTAATAATTCTGAATAATGCTAGCAATGTCTTGGGGGAAAGGAATTGTGTATCTTGTTTTTATTTTTGCTTTTTTGCCAGTCTTAAGGGATTTGCAGATTGGCTTGGGTTCAGTGTGATTATTAAACATTTGTTTCTTAAAAAAGAATTTATTCTTTTGTTCTGTGTTGCATAATTTAAGATTAATTCATGAGAGAATTTGGAAGGATCTACTGAAGTTTTATTTGGTTTGGTGAGAACACCATGTTACCAGGTAATCTTTGCTTTATAATAGCTCAAGAAAGCAATAATTCCTTTTTTTACATTAAAACCTCATATAACCTTTCTGATTAAATTCAAACCAGAACAAACAAGACTGTGTTTCAGGGAGCCCACCAAACCTTCCTGCCAATTCTTTGCTGGGCCCACAGTACCATTTCTTTCTCTTTCCTTTTGAGATGGGTATGGCATGGGCACGTTTATCTTTGTGTTCAGGTGCAGCAAGACAGAGATGAAGACCATTTGCCAAGCACTAGGAAAAAGTATTAAACAAGCTTCTGGAAGAAATTGTAAAATAGTTTCTCCTTTATCAGGATTTCCAATTCCAGGTATCTTACTTTGGAACCTTCGTATTACTTTAATATCACGCATAAAATGTTCCATTTCTGAAACTGCTAGATTCCACAGAAATCAGAAATCTTTTTTCTGTGCAATCTATAAGAAAAAGATGGTATATTACAATCTGTTGATTTAAAAATAAATTGTTTCCTTTTCTTTTCTCCACTATCAATGCTGACTTGTTTCTTATCAAGGAAAAGCGAATGTTGGCTTTCTGTTCTTCTGTATGATCAATCATACAGAGTGGGTATAGATACCTTATAGTATTTGATTCTTTCTGGATCCACATCTAACATCATTCCAGTTTCAGAAACTAAAACCAATATAATAGGGTAGCTCTTTTTTGTCATATTGATTTAGACACCCGGAGTCACTGTGCTTGATAGGAGATATAATTCTATCCAAGCTAGGCCTATATTCACAAAATAATGCAGCACTTTTTGATAGAGTTATTTAACAACACTGAATGTGCATTCAACCATAAGTTGGTGATTATGTTTATTTAAAGTGAATGGGATAAAGATAATTGTCTATGGGGGCAAATGGAATGCTTGAGAAGATTTGAGAACCTGCCACATTCACATCAACATGCACCATCTATATGCTGGCAGAGAAGCCGAAAGGACAGGACCAATACGTTGCTTAAGATGTAAACATGATTTGTATGACCTATGTCTTACATGTTATTTAAAATGCACATGTTAGCATATCCTACAGTTCTTTTTCCCAAAAGAAGAATTTAGAAAAGCTGTAGGAAACAAAAAATGTCAAACTTATGAGTTAATACACCTGCAGCTCTTAGAAAAGTACAAGGCACAGAGTGGGCTCCCTGCTTTTGCTGCTATTGTATTGTAGAGTACTCGCTGCCACCTCAGTTAACGTTAAATGAGTATTAAGATTCTGTTATGAGAAGGAGTCTATCATATAAACTATAAAGTTCACAATATGGCATATAGAGTATTGTTGCACAAGACGTTTCCACATTAATGATAAAGAAATGCACAAATAAGGAAATTGTAGGTGAGCAGTGGCACCAGGAGCTGTGAGTATGTGGCCCATGCGAGACACAGATGGAGCAGCCATACTGCAGGAAGATTATAGAAGGAATAGTAAACACTTCAGGAAGGGAAAGAAAAAGAAACAGAGATAGGACCACACATAATATTTTTAGACCTACGTACTGAAGGGGAAGACACTGTGAGGCTAATAAGATGGCTAACAGGTAAATAGGAAGATAGATAGCCAAGCCACCCACCTGAATAATTCTCCAGCCAGAATTATTCTTTAAATTATAATCCTTCTACTTTAAAAACTTGAGTCAAATGTCCAGTCCTGGTAATAATGGAGTTACATGTAGTGGACTAGACTTACTACAGATAGCAGTTACAAACCCTGGACAAAATACTTTTCATAAAGCTATTTGAAGACACTGGAGGCAATCAAAAGTGGGCAAACATTGAAAGGGATTTGGCATTGAAAGAAGAGAAGAGAAGCTTGCTGGGAGATGGCCACATTTCCAGTGAGGGGCAATACCTAGTGAGTGGTGCACTTGGACCAAATGGGCAAAAAGCAGTTTCATTGACCTGTGATGTCAGAGAAGAGAGGTGACTGGAAATTAAGGGAAGACAGTAGAGAAAGACACCATAGCTTCAGGGCCCCAAATCTGTATCTTAACACCCTTCAAACTTTTGGGTAATTCCCTAAAATTTATATATATAGGGCATATTCTAAGTAATTTAGAAGACACAGAAAACTTGAAGGCTGAAAAAAACTAAGCATAGATTTCAGCTGTTGGCTCTTGTTGGGAAGAATTCACATCCTACCAAGTTAAGGGGCTTGGCAGACATCTCCGACTTTCCATCAGAACCCATGAAATCCCCCAGGTCAGCTGTAAATACTGCGTTCCTTGACTAAAAGATGTGGTTTAAGGCTGAGAACAAAACTGAAACAGATCAGCTCCAACAAAGTATAAAACCAACCCTTCAAACATTCAACGTGACCCGTCAATAATTTAAGTGGTTGTTAGAGAAAATAAACAAGTCAGAACACAAGCAAACTAACAAAAACACCACTTTTGACAGGAAAGAGAATAGAACCCAAAGTTTCTATTCATAACACCAAGTGCAGAATAAAATTCATTAGGAAGGGAAGATACAGAACAACATGAGCCACCATCAAGAGTAAAATCAATCAGTAGGCCACAAAAATTGGTAGGCGTTAACAGTCAATGACATTAAAACATGCATCACAAGACTTTAGTGTAAAAGATGGTTCTAATGAGTGAACAGATGAAGATTCTCTCTAGAGAAATAGAAATTGTAAAAAATCAAATAGCAATTATTGAAATAAAAAAATTTAGGGTATGAAATAAATTCTGTGGATGAACTTAGCAGCTGAATAGAGTCTACAGGTAAAAAGTTGTAGTAGCCATAATAAGGCCCTTCCCTTCCCCAGAAAATGATGTCCCTATCTTAATCCTTGGAACCCATGAGCATGCAACTTTACACAAAGAACAGAATTTTGCTGATGGACTTCTGGTTATAAACTTCAAAGAGGGAGAGTATCTTGGATTATCCAGGTGACCCCAGTGCAGTCATGTGGATACTTAGGAGTGGAGGTGGGCCAGAGATTTGAGACCATGCGAGGAGACAGGCAAGATATAACATGTGTGAGAGACAAGACCCTCTGATGCCAGTTTTGAAGCTGATCACGTGCCAAGGCATGCAGGTAGCCTCCATAGCTGGCCCCCAGTGTACAGTACACAAAGAAACTGGGTATCAGCTTCACAGCTAGAGGAATTGAGTTCTGCCAACAATTGAAATGAACAAGGGAACAGTTTTACCTGGAGCTTCCAGAAAGGAGCTCTGCCTTGCTAATGTCTCAATTTTAGCTCACTGAAAACTGTCAGATTTCTGCCTTACAAATCTATGAGGTAGATCTGTGCGGATTTACACCTCTACAACTGTGGTAATTTGTTATGGTACCAATTGAAGATGAATGCAAAAGAATCAGTAAACTTTAAAATAGATAAATATAAACAAAGAGGGGACAGAAATTTATTTTAAAAAAAATTAGCCCTCAGTTTTCTAAGTTTGGTAAATTTTCTAAATTTATAGATCCAAAAAGTTGAGATACCTCTCAACAATATAAATCAAAAGTAAATTATATTTAAGTTATCATAGTAAAACTTCTGAAAATGAAACATAATCACAAACTATTGGAAGTGGCCAATAGGGGAAAGGTCACTGCATGCAGAGAACAATAATGGCTGAATTAGCATCAGAATGTTATCAGCCAGGAGATAATGAAGACGCTTTAAATTTTCAACAAATGGTGCTAGAGAGCTATATTAATATATGGGAAAAGATTAACTTTATCTTTATCTGAATCATACATAAAAATAAATTCAAGAAAGATTAGAGCCTTAAATTATATTATTTTTGTAACCTACGCATAGGCACAAATTGCTTAGATGATCAAAATGCATTAAAGATGAAAGAATATAATTACAAATTAGACTTTATCAAAACAAAAATTCTCAATTTTTTTGCACCAATAAAAGAAGGGAAGCTAGGCTATGAACTGAGAGAAGATATTCAAAATATACATATATATAACAAAGAAATTGTATCCAGAATATTTAAAGAACTTCAAATCCATAATAAAAAGACTAATAATCTATTAAGGTGGGGAAAAGAATTGAAAAGACATGTATGGAATGGCCAAAAAGTGTCTGAAAATGTGTCAAATATCAAAAGTCACTGGGGGAAATACAAATTAAAACACAAAAGCTTATCATATACCTTAACCATTACAACATTTTTTTCAAAACAGATAATGTCTGTTGACAAGAATGTGGAGCAACTGGAACGTGTAAACTGCTGGTGGCAGGATATTGTGGTACAACTAATTTGGAAACTTATTGGTAGTTTCCAAAAAGTGAGACATATAATATTCACTCAGCAAGTTCATTCCCAGGAATTTGCTCAAGAGAAATGAAAACAGGTGTTTGTAAAGTGACCTTTACACAAACATTTATAGTAGCTTTGTTGAGAATCTTCAAAAAATTAGAAAAAACTCAAATGTCCATCAGTATTGTATAAAAACCAAATTATGTTGTACATAGTATTTGAATAATGAAATATCACTGAGCTGTAAAATAGAAATAACTACTAATACAAATAATAATAGAGATAGACCTCAAAAATATTATGTTAGTTGAAAAAAGCAAGGCAAAAATATACACATGCTATGTTATTTGATTCTATTTACAGGAAGTTCAAGACTAGGCAAAATAATCTAAGTTGAAAGAAACCAGAAAAATAGTTTCATGTGGAAGTGGAGATGGACTGAAATAGGGCATAAAGCAACTTTCTGGGTGCTTTGGAAAGTGTTTAGGCATTTACATTTATGAAAACTTCTCGAATTATGCATTTCAACTTGCCTTTAATTGTGCAACATTTACCTTAATTTGATCAATAGTAACACAACAAAATAAGTAAAAAGCTAACATAAATCTTCTGTTAAAAATGTTAGGGTGGCTCTCCATTCTTCCCAGCAGAAAGCAAATAAAATAAATTAATAATTATTTTGAAAAATTATTCACTGGAATGTTTACTAAAAACACAAAGCAAAACAAATCTATTCTCTTATAAAATTTAAGAGAAATTAGTTCTCTCTAATAATATGTGCTTGTGCATCTGATACTATTTGGAAGAAGAAAATGAAGAATTAACAACAACATAATATGAATTTTATCACTTTGGGAACAAGAGCGCCATAGGAAGGTATGTAAATGTCACTCATGTACACATTTCTTGATGGAAAACTGAAATTGGGAGCTTCAAGCATATGGTATCTGGTGTTTAATGACAGTTTTAATTTTATACCCTTCAGTCAAAAACATGGCCAGTATCAAGTGATGTTTTTCAGATGAATTCCCATGAGCCATTTGCATCCCGGTCACTCTTTTTTGGTTCTGCAACTTATTCCACGAGATTCTATGTCATAAATTATACTCCTCAGTCAGTCCTCCTTCCCTCTCACCCTCCCTGCCTCCCTCCTTTCCTTCAACTTTCTTTCACATCTTCAAACCTTCATTTTTTTTTTTTCCCTCCGCCAAACATCTATTAGGAGATATATTGCAGCACTGCGAGATTTAGAAATACTTGATTCCCACCAATGAGGAACTCTAGGCAAGAGGGCAAAACAGACATGTAAAAATGCAATTATACATGGGCGGTGACTGTAGCTCAAAGGAGTAGGGCGCTGGCCCCATATGCCAGAGGTGGAGAGTTCAAGCCCAACCCAGGCCAAAAACTGCAAAAAAAAAAAAAAAATGCAATTATACTCTAAATTGTTAAGAAAGCAGATGTATATGTGTATACATTCTCATCATAGTGGAGATGCCCAACTCTGAAGCCAGTGGGAATTTGTCAGGCAAATTCCTTAAAAAGGAATGTAACTAAAGATTATAGAAAGTGCAGAGAAATCTCCATTATCCCCTGTAGCAGTGAATTATCACATCCAAAATGTCAATAATGTCCAGGGTGAGAAACTCTGTCTTAGTTCACTAAGATTTTCTGATTATTTTTCTTTTGCACATAACTCTAGCCTCTCTAAATCATCCTTATAGTTTGTTTGCTCATGAGCATTAATACTTTATATTTGATTATCTTAACAGTATCTTTTATTATTTATTTTATTTATTTTTTTCTCTTTAATTTTTATTAAATCATAGCTGTGTACATTAGTGTAATCATAGGGCACAATGTGTTGACATCATATACAATCTGAAATATTTTCATCAAACTGTTTAACATAGCCTTCGAGTGGTGGTAGAGAAAGTTAACTTAAGAAAAGGGAATAACTTAAGCAAAAGCATTATGATAGGAAGAGAAATAATAAAATTAGAGTCATTAATCAAGTGTACTATTTGCTCCATAATAGGGAATAGTGAGATGTTCAAAATTAACCTTGAG
>CAUYON010202796.1:0-19932 GCA_963573935.1 Arctocebus calabarensis
AGGTTGCTGTGAGCTGTGATGCCATGGCACTCTCTCCAGGGTGACAGCTTGAGGCTCTGTCTCAAAGGAAAAAAAAAAAGATTCCTTATACTGTTTATTATTTATTTAATCTTTAAATTCCTTTAACTTTTTTATACTTTAACTTTGTCATTAACGTTGTTCCAAAAAGACCTTTTCTATCACTACCAGGGCCAGTAATAGAATAGTGAGCAGGAACACATAGTGTGTTCAAATCCCATCTCCAGCCACTTGGTAGGTGTGTGAACCCATGTAACTTACTTTACCTCTCTTTGTCTCAGTTTCCTTATATGTAAGAGGACTAATAACAGCACCCAACCAAGAAGGTTGTCATGGAGATTAGATCAAAACATGCCAAACGTGATAATGTCCTATACATGATAAACATTCAAGAACTGTTAGCTACTGATACCATTAGTGTATTAGTGGAAAACCAAGATCACCTTCTGTGAACAAAAGTTAGCCAGGTAAGTCAATACTGTCAAAATCAGCTATATTATTAAATGACCAGATAGGGCAGATCTTAAGGGCTACAGACCACAGGCTTACTTTCTTTTCATTAAAAGACAATAGTAACAAGTGTCCAAGTGTGTTAAAGTCTAGCACCTAAGTCAGTCTCATTATAGTTGGAAGGATTGAAGGGAGTTGAAAGGAAAATAATTTTCTGTACATGATCCCATGGTGTTTAATTTCTTGTGTCAGCACCATTTGAAAACTAAATGTCAGCTGGATGTAAACCACATGTTCAGAAAGATGTATGTTAGAACCTCTGTAAGTTGCCACCCAAGGGACTCTAACAAACTGGTCAGCTTGTGGTCAACATAACGTTCTAGGCCTACTGTACTGATGTATTCATATGGTGCATGTCTGGTCTATGAAACTTAAGGTCAATTTAAGGAGGTGGTCCATGTAGAGAGATGGTCAGCTATGGAGGTTCTACTTTATGTTAATTGTTGAGGCAATTCTGTCTTAGTCAGTTTGAGCTGCTATAACAAAAATACCATAGATGTGGAGGCTTAAAGGACAAGCATTTATTTCTCACAATTCTGGAGACTGGGAAGTCATACTGCAGTGCCAGCATGATTGGGCTCTGGTAAGGGGTTACAGTTTGTAGACCTTCTTGTATCTTCACATGATGAGAAGCAAAGAGAAGCGAGCTCTCTCATCTCTCTTCTTACTTAGGGCAATCATTCCATATTTATGAGGGCTCTGCCTCATGACCTAACACCGACTTCAGGGTTTCAAGGTATGAATTTTGGGGACACAAATATTCAGTCTCTACCAGCTTCCTTTCTTCTTCACTAGGCCAACTTATGCTTCTTAGATAGCACTATCTTTGTCACATCTCCATCCCAAGAGATCTTGACAATGGCTGTGTGTATATTCTGTGCTGCACATCCTGAAAGCCAAGCATGGCATCCTAGACACAGATTTCATCTTGCACTTGACCCAGATTCACCTGCAGAGGCCTTCACTGAAGGTGGGATACTTACAGGTTGATGCAGAGAGGGGAGACGTATCCTGCCTGGCAAGAATGCTCCAAAGAGAATCAGGCTGTTGAAACACACATGCAAACAGAGTCCCTTGTCCAATTTAAGATATGATAATAGGTGTTAGGACACTAATGCTTCCTGCCAGCACATTCTTCATTCAGGAACTCATGGAAGGAAGTGCTGGCTAGAACTAGAAAGGCTGCAGGCCGAGTCTGTCATCACCTGGAATCAAGAACAGCTGACATTCCAAGGAGCCACAGAGGGCTGAGTAATCAGATGAAAAGCAATCCCAGCCGTCAGCTACAGAGGAAAGAGCCAGGAATCTTCCTCTTTCCTCCTCTCATTCCCTCATTAAACACAAAATACACAAGTAAAAATAAGACAAGGAGTCCCTGCTATGCAGATAGCTCTGATAAGCTCCACATTGGACAGAAACGCTCTAGAGTCTCATGCTCCAGTAAGTGATGCCTACCTTCACAAACAACTCTGGTCCATGATATAAAGTCAGCAAACTAATGAAACAACAGATAGAAGCAGAAAGGGGTATTTACACAAGAAAGAACTCATTTGCAGATATTTCCTGTATCTTTAAGAATGACAGTTAATGACAAGTAAACCTGGGGAAAAGGGCAGAATAGACCAAGGCATGTGGGAAGCACAGGAATATTCTAGGAGCGGTTGTAGTCAGATAAAGTTAGAACCTGGCAGAGAGCTTAAGGAAGTGAGTGCAACCTGCTTGGGGCCAATTCATGGACAGGTTTTGAAGGACAAGGTAAGGAGTGTTGAATGCCAAAGGCAAAATGTATCCTTCCCTACAGGAATATGGCCTGTGAGGCACCAGAAAGTCTTCTAGGTTGCTTGTGACAAAGTTCCACAGGCTCAGCTGTCACCAGAGGTCCAGACACAAGCTTAATTGCACCCATCCGCTGCCTGTCACCAGCCACACTCGTGCTTCTGGATTATGTGCCCTCCTGCTGGAGGGCTGGATGCCAGATAAGGCTCAGAGGGCTCCCAGGTTTCATCTGGGTGAGTCAAAGTTCTTCCCCACAGCTAGAGATGGGGGCTCTTGGTGAACGGGGGAAGAAGGGGACTTGGGGAGTCCCCGCGCGGCTGGTTTTCACTGCTGGGCAGCCAAACTCCACCACGCACATTTCTCTCCTTCTCTGCTCAGGCCGGGATGGTAAACGCTGGGGTGAGGTGCCCCCTGGTAAGTGGCAGCAGCTGTGGCCCTCTCATCCGCAAGGTAATGAGGATTCATTTCCGTTTTATCACCTCTGTCACGTCGCGTTTTTCCCTCCGTGTTATCTCATTATTATGGCTGGAACTGGTTGCCTGGATGGACGGGTGGCTAAATCCTATCCCTTTAAGTCTCTCTCTCCAGGTCCTCCCAGCCCTCTCTCTCAACCCTGTCTCCCTGTGCTCAGCATCCTTCCCCTGGCCGCTTCCTCCCGCCCTGGTATATTAACCAGAAAGAAAAACTCATTTGAAACAATTCAGAAGGTGACTCAGCGATCTGTGTTCTCCTGGCACTGGGCGGGGCTGAAGCAGCCCGGGTGTCACGCGGCGGAGCCTCCAGGTACTGCCAGGCTACTCAGCTGCTTTCCAGAATCCTTCCTGTTCCCAAGAGCCAAGGGAGAGGCAGGGCGGCTGAGGAGGCTCCTGCACTGGGACCAGGAATAGGTGGGAAGACGGGCAGAGAGCAGGGGCCCACGTGGGCGATGTTGTGTGGGGTGAACTTGGCGTGTTTCCTTGTCCGCCGGTGCAGTGCAGGACAGATTAGCTTCTGGAGGTGCTGTGTCTTGTAAGACTTGGGATTCCTACTGGGCCTTGGAACCTGACTTCTTTGAACTCATTTTCTTACGATTTTTTGAGCGTTGCCTCCAAACTTGCGCTGAGAGAGAGAAAGTCCAGGTGGGGGTCATTAAGGGAGGAACCCTCCCACGTGTAGATGTTAATAAGTGTCATATGTTTAAGAGCAGCTCCTTGGAGAGAGAGAAAGAACCAGGGAAGGAAAACAGCAGAGAGTAAGAAACTTGAAGGGGAGAGCTTTAAAGTTGGTGTGTACAACTATGGATCAGTCACAGTGGCAGGTGGGTAATGCTGGTGGCCCAGAAATCCCAGCTCAGGTCTGCCTGAGCCCTGGAATCCCCTTTGCCCAACCCTATGCAGGCCAGGGCAGTGATAGAAGTAACCCCCATCTCAAGCAGCTTTACCAAAGGGACACTTACTTCCATTCATTTACTTGCATTAATTAGACAGAGTCTTTAAGATTTTTGTTAATTCCTAGAACATGGTGACATTTTTTTAAACATAATCTCCTCTCCTAAAAAATCTTCTCCTAATTTTCCAACCAAGGATGACTGGGTGAAAAGATTCTCTCTGGCCTGGTAAATTTTTGAAATAAATCTTCAAGGTTGGCTTTGGTTTTAAATTTCTGTGTTTCCTCACCTGATGAAATAGACAGTATGTTTTTTAGTTTTCAAATGAAAACTGGTCCCAAAGGGCAGTGTTTGAGTTTGGATATTTTAGCAGACATGATTTTTTTCAGCAAGGCTTGTCTTGTGCAACATAAACCTTGTTAATCTTTTTGTATGCCTAATAGGGATGAGACCAGGTTGCACAAAACCCTGGGGTGTCAGGTTGGATGCTGTGGAATGGGGCATCTGCATTTTACCAGGTAACAGAACCATGAGTTTGCACCTTCCAGAACCCAAACTCGTATGGACCTGCTGAAACTGCCTGGCTTACTGCCCCTTCATTCACCTGATCGATCTTAGTTGTCTTTTCCAATGAAATCCCATTTGCATATGTGCTGAGAATCATGTGAATTCTGAGGAAATTCAGCCTTGCAGGCCTCAACTCAGATCTTAGGCCCTCTGTACCTAAAGCTACTAATGGGCTCTGTCCTGCCTCTGCCCCTGGCTGTTGTGCCTAGATCATATTCCCACTACTCCTTGGCTGCCTGACCAGGTCCTGTACCTGGCCGTCTGCCTGGACAGATTTGCTTTCCTATTGCCCCACTTCCCAGTTCTTCAGCCTTAGAACATGCCTCATTAGTCTTTCATAACCCCCCTAACCAGCTTTGCAGAACTTTGGCCTTCCAGTAGAATGGAGACTTTGGCTACTTTTAGGTCTCTTTTCCTGGCCTGCCAAAATAAATATGGGCTGAATGAACAAACACATGATTGAGCAAATGCCCTTCCTCTGATGGTCGCCTCACCTGAACCTCATGTCCAATTCCAGATGTTGCTTCAGGGCCTGGGAACCATGCCCATTCAGAGCAAGTTAGACCCTGGATGACTGCTGAGTCCACTCCCTCCATGTGGCGAGGACCCTGCAACTTTGCTCATCTGTGTTTCCTGTATCTTGGAAGCCAGAGTTTCCAAATGCAGCCTTGGAGAAATGAGAAACCACTTTGGTCAAGTTTTTCTTTTTTTTTTAGGGGTGGGGGCTGGCGGCAAGAAGACCTCCTTCTCCCTGAGTCCCAGGAAAGGAAGGATTTAGTGTTTCTTAACTCCACCAATCTGGCCTCATTCTTCTTGAATCACTGAAACACGATTCAGATGTATTTTGTGAAAGAATTAAAGGCTGCTGCTGTGGCTCCTTAGCCACTTTGAGAAAGATACCCTGGGACCCCTTTGGTAGGCTGGAGATCATAGGAGGAGGCACGGACCCTGAAAGAAAGTTTGGGAGGTTGAGAAGGAGGAAGTTATTGACATCCTACAACTCTGGGTTTCAATCCTGGTTTTACCATCTTTTAAGTATATAAGATTTGGGGTCAGTTGCCAAATGTTTTTGAATATCTAGTTTTTTCATCCAATGTTGTGATGCTAATTCTTCATCTCTAACCATATTGTGAAATGAAATGGCCTGGAAGATGGAAGGGTGTCTAGAATAACAAGTGATATTCAAGATGGGTTCACTCTTTCCTGGGACCTCTCCTAGTTATCTTTAGTTCTCCAGGGACATCAACACGTGAAAACTCTCTGTGATCTAAAATTTCAGATTTTGAGATTTCAGATTCTTCTCTCAATTCCTTAAAACCCGTATGTCAGAGTCATGGAATCCAGTTTCCTTCACATTCACTGCCCTCTTGGCACTGGCATCCTTATCTTCTGCCATTTTGATTGCCATATAACTCTTCAGTTAAGAAAGTTTATTTAAAAATATCCCAATGCCTCCGACAAGTTCAATTTTATTGCTCGTAAAGCTCCAAAAATTTGGCTTAAGGGAAGGGTTAATTTATACGTCAAACAATACTAGCCCCTTACTTCAAAAATAGCCAGTAGTGGCCTGTATTTATCATTATGCTCCCCCTTATTTGCCTTTTAGGATAAAATGTTTACTACAAAAAAAAAAAAAACCTGATCCTAAATTGCATACATTGGAATATATAATGACACCATATATATATCAAATGTAGAATTCCAGTTCCTACTGCCAAATTCCCTGATATACTGCAAATTTTCACAATTTCTCTATTCCCAGAGATGATCCCACCTACTGGAGAGCTCACAGTTGGGCCAGGGTACGTGGAATTAGATCTCACAACAATTCTGGTGAGATGTCACATCCAATAACTTACCACTGTTGCTTTGAGAACAGATGAGGTGGGCGCTGGCTGTGCCAAACAACTTGCCAGGATCACTCATCTGGCTCATTCCCTGCATGTTGGAGGTTAGGACTCTTATCCTAAACTTTGGGTACCACCCAAATCCCATCTCTCTTTGACTCCAGGGTCTGTTATTCCTATTCATGTGACTTCTCTTGGTGTTGATATCACATTTTCTTAACTTGTTCTTCTGGAAATTTCACTTAACCCCATATGCTTCTCACTTCACCTTAACTTGCATAAAATCCTTGACTTGCTTTTTGCTACCAATATCTCCTTTCTCAAATATGCTCTTCTTTGCCTTCAAAGTCAAAATAAAGTATATTTTATCAGTGACAAGCTCTTATGTGTTTTCAGCTATCACCAGACTGGGCAATCATCCACAGTTTTCCCAGCACTGGAGACATGGACACACAAGTTGAATGAGTAATTACACAGTGAAGCCACCTAGTATTTTTATTATAATTTGTACTCAACTCAATTGCTGGGATGGTAGAATAGATGCTAAGTGCAAATCTTCTTTTCACAGGAAACCAACTACAACATGTTTTATCACTAAGACAGTGATTCTACACTTTTAAATATTTTTTATTGACAGAAATTATTATATATATTTATGAGTTATAGTGGAATATTTTAATACCTTTACATCATATGTGATGAACAAATCAGGGAAATTATCACTTTAAACAGTTACTATTTCTTTTTCCTACTGGGTGCATTCAAAATCCTATTTTCTAGGGATTCAAAAATGTATAGTAAATTTTTTTAACTCTCATCACTCTACTATATTATGGAACAATAGGAGGCATTTTATTTATATGTATGTATGTGTATACACATACATAAACATGTGTATGTACATACATATGTGTATGTAAAATAGCTGTCATTTTGTATCCATTGCCCTCACTTTGGTCCTCAAATTTTAGCACATCTCACAATCACCTGTTAGGCATTTAAAGCACAGATTGCCGGGCCACAGCCCCAGAGTCTCTGATTCAGTAAGGCTGGAGTGATGCTACAGAATTTGCTTTTCTAACAAATTCCCAGGGAATACTGGTGATGCTTATCTTGAGACTGGCCTTAGTAACCACTGCTCTAAAATACATCTGCACATAGAAGGTGTCGGTCTTGAAAACACTTCATTTGTTTTATGATCCTATCATGCCCTTTGGCTTCTAGGGTCTTACAGATCATGGATCATTTGGCTGATGTGGAACCCACCATTATAATGCAAAGACTGAAGATCCCTGCCCTGGCCTTTACCTCAAGCAGGGCAACTATTCTTCTCATGTACTTGAAGTTGAAATGTTAAAAAAGTAGATACACCATGACCTTAAGAATGGAACACAAGTAAGAAAAAATGAAAAGAATGAAGAGGAAACAAAGAAAGCCAATATCTAGATGGTAATTATGTCGTAGATTTACTTCCCCCCACCTTCCTTGGAAAATCAATATGACCAAAATATTAGGACATCCTCAAGATGATATCCTCAGAAATCTCCCCAGCTATGGTAGAAGGTACTCGTGTCTCTGGTATAAGAACAGATCAGATAAAAATTCCTGCTTATGCCCAGTCCACTTCCATAGCTGCAAGGCCAGTGGGACAAGGCCCCCATGTGCACTTGCTCTGACTGGCACCCAATATCAGACATCTGGTGTCTGTGCAGGCAAACAGGAACCCCAGAGGTCACAGCCACACCATGTCATCATCCCCCATGCAGAGTTACGATTGCCTTATCACTACCAGTTGTTGTGAAGGTCATGGAGACTGTGCCAGGAAGTAGGTAAGAGGGTGTATGTCAGAACAGAGGAGCAAGGGTAAGTTTATCACCTTGCTTTGCAAAAGAGCAGGTACAGATGGTTTCAAACCATGCTGTCTCATGCAAGTAAAAGTGTATTACATTAGTGCCTACGAGACTTTTGGTAGTTTGGTCAGGTGATATGCACATCTGCCTGTACCTCTGTAAGCACATTCAGGGAATCCCTACATTGATGGTAAAAAAAAAAAAAAAGAAAAAGAAAAAGAAAGAAAAGGATCAAAAAGAATAAGTGCACATTGTTGATTTGAAAACTCCAGATCTAAGAAAAGCAAATAAAATGAAATGAAATTTAGGTAAAGATTCTGTAGCATTATAGGGACATATTTTCTGTAAAATGTGGAAAAATCATATTTATGGAAAGAATTTACAAGAGAAGGGGAGAGGGTTTTTAATACAGTGCATTTATTGGTGCTCTCCAAAAGGCCAAAATTAATGAATTCTATAATAGACATATGTAGATGGATTTGGTTGAGATACAATCTACAATAAAAAAAGTTTACACGAAGGCTTTAAATATTAAGTGAAATTTTTAAAAATGTAATTAAAGGGGTAGAATTTGTATCAGAACTGGAAAGATTAAAATTAACATAGCAGAAAATTAAATAAGTAACACAGAAGATAAACTAGAAATCTAAGAATGAAGGGAGAAATAAAACATTAAAAAGATATAAGAGAAAATAAACAAGATTATAGGATGAAACAGGATGCATATTTGTTTTTATTTATTAACTTTTTCCATCGTAAACTAAGTAAGTTCCAAAAGTTAGGGACCATTTATGTGTTGTTCCTTGTTGTTTCTCTAGCATTTATGAGTCAACTGTTTAAAGGATTGTTAAGAATGAAAGGAAATAAATACTAATGTAATAACAAATGACATCCTCAGGAAGGATTCAGAACAATCAAGCAAAAATAATCATTCAAAACCTAGCAAAGGAAAACGTTCTTAAACAGAAAAAGGAGCCACTCTTTCATACCCCAAAATTACTAAAAAATGGTATAAGAACATTTAAAACATTAATAAAATTTTTTGTAAATATGAAGCAGGGAAATGTAATTATTTAAAGAAAAAACTACCACCTGACCTTTTGTTTACAGCATTGTCAGCTGATAATAAGTATCTACTAAATGTTAAGAGATGAATTGTTGCTATCCAATAATTCTGTTCCAACCAAACACTTATTTTAATGCATAATTGCAAGGACCATTTATTTTTACATATATATGGGTTTAAAAAATAGTTTATCCATTAAAAAAATTACTCTTAGACCTACATCAGCCAGCTGTGAGATGAATCAGAAATTACAAACTCAGTGGTTTCTTGATTACATTTCATTTTTTTATAAGAATTTTTTTTCTAAATTACCAATTTCTATTATTATTTACATGAATTTCTTAATCAAATTTCTGAGTATTTTGTCTATCTTCTGTATATTTTAAAAAACTTTAAAGTCATCTTTATAATATAATAGGGACCTTTTAAGTAGGTTTTAAAGGTATGTTTGATGACCATGGACCATTCTAGGCTCCAATCCTGGTATTTCTGTGACCAAAAGGAGTGCCTTGATTTTTGAAGGGCAAAGAGAAATCGCAAAATCTTCTTTGGTTATGGTGACTCTGTTTCTTATTACTGTCCATGAGAAAATCCTTAAACTCCCAGATTATTCTGATTAGCATCTCAGTGAAGGAAAACAGAACTAAGCCCAATGAAAATTCATTAACACACCTGATTTCAGTATAAGACCTATGTTTTGGCCCCTTTACCTCTTGGTGGCCTCTATGGTACACTAGGAGGGGGTTCATCTGCTTCCCACTGAATATACTGGGTCCCTCCTTTCTCTCAATGTCATGGGTATTCTGCATAATCTGTTATTCGTAGATAAATCACTGTATTACCACTCTTTGTAACAATATAGTCTTTCATTTTATTTTATTTTATTATTGTTTCAGATGAATTTGAGGGTACAAGGAATTGTTACAATGTTTGCATTTGTTAGGTAGAGTCCCTCTTATAATTGTCTGCCACCCCAACAGGTGTGCCATACACCTTAACAATGTGCCCTCCTCCCCTCTCCCCACTCCCTCATTCGCCTGCCCCTGACCTTGAATTGATTTGAGTTTTTCTCTTATGTGAGCATAGATAAGATCATCTACTGCCTTCATATAGAAGAGAGTACATTTGGTTTTCTATTCTTGTGATACTTTATTAAGAAGAATGTGTTTCAACTCCATCCAGGTTCATGTGAAGGATGTAAAGTCTCCATCTTTTTAATGGCTGAATAGTATTCCATGGTATACATGGTACTACAGATCGCTAATTCATTCCTGGCTTGGTGGACATTTAGGTTGTTACCACATTTTGACGATTGTAAATTGAGCTGTGATAAACATTCTAGCACAAATGTCCTTATGACAAAATGATTTTTTTTTTCTTCTGGGTAGATGCCAGATAGTGGGATTGTAGCATCAAATGGAGGGTCTAATTTGAATCTTTGAGGATTCTCCATACTTTCTCCCAAAGAGGTGGTATTAGTTTACAGTCCCACCAACAGTGTAACACTGTTCCCTTCACTCCACATCCACACCAGTATCTGCTGCTTTAAGACTTTGTGATGTGGGCTATTCTCATTGCAGCTAGGTGATATCCCAGGGTGGTTTTGATTTTCATTTCTCTGATGATCAGGGATGATGAGCATTTTTTCAAATGTTTGTTAGCCATTCTTCTGTCTTCCTCAGAGAAGGTTCTATTTATATCTCTTGTCCAGTGGTAGATGGGATTGTTTCCTCTTTTTGTTGATTTATTTGAGTTCTCTGTAGATTTTAGTTAACAACCCTTTGTCAGATTCATACCATGCAAATATATTTTCCCAATTTAAAAGTTACCTTTTTGCTTTCCTTGTGTCCTTAGCTGTGCAGAAGCTTTTCAGCTTAATTAAGTCTCATTTGTTAATATTTGTTGTTTTTGAGATTGACATGGAAGTCTGTGTCATAAAATCTTTCTTCAGTCTGACATCACAAGAGTTTTTCCCCACACTTTCTTCTCAGATTTTTATCATTTCATGCCTTATATTTCAATGTTTTATCAACCTTGAGTCAATTTTTATCAGTGGTGAATTGTGGAGGTTCAGTTTCAGTCCTCTGCATGTGGTTACCCTGTTCTCCCAGCGTGATTTGTTGAAGAGGGATTCTTTTCTCCACTATATGTTTTTGTTTGGTTTATCAAAGATCAGATGGCAACTAGAGACTGGTTTCATCTCTTGGTTTTCTATTCTGTTCCATATGTCTGCATCTCTATTTTTGTGCCAATACCATGCTGTCTTCAACACTATGGACTTGTAATGTAGCCTGAAGTCTGGTAGAGTGATACCTCTGGCTTTATTTTATTACTAAGAATAGCCTTGGCTTTATGATTTTTTTTCCTGGTTCCATACAAAATGAAGTACTATTTTTTTCCAGTTCTTCAAAATATGATGTTGGTATTTTAATGGGTATTGCACTGAATCTGCAGATTACTTTGGGTAGAATAGACATTTTAACAATGTTGATTCTTCCCAGCCTAGAGCATAGTATGTTCTTCCATTTGTTAATATCTTCTGCTATTTTTGTTCTTAGGGTTTCATAATTCTCTTGTAAAGATCCTTCAGCTCTTCTTTTAGGTATATTTCTAAGTATTTCATTTTGTTTAAAGCTACTGTGAGGGGGGACTGGGTCCTTGATTTGCTTCTCAAATTGGTTGTTATTGGCCTATAGAAAGGCTGTTGATTTGTGGACATTGATTTTATTCCCTGAGACACTACTGTATTTCCTGCTCACTTCCGAGAATTTTATGATTGAGTTTCTTTGGGTTTTATATGATCATATCACCAGCAAAGAGCAGGAGTTTGACTTCTTCTGCACCCATTTGGATGCCTTTTATTTTCTTCTCTTGCCTGATTGCATTGGCTAGAACTTCCAGCATTATTTTGAATAATAGTGGTAATAGTGGACATCTTTGTCTGGTTCCAGTTCTGAGTGGAAAGCATTCTATTTTACTCTATTCAGTATCACATTAGCTGTGGGTTTGTCATAGACGGCTTTAATCAACTTAAGAAATGTGCCAAGTAAGCCTGTTTTCTTAAATGTTCCATTTAGAAAAGGATGCTGAATTTTATAAAATGCTTTTTCTGCATCTATTGAGAGGATTGTCTGGTGTTTGTTTTTGCTTCTATTGATATGGTGAATTAGATTTATGGATTTGCATATATTAAACCAGCCTTGAATCCCTAAGATAAAGCCTACTTCATCATGATAAATACTTTAACTGTATAGCTGCTATCTATTAGCTAAGATTTTGTTGAGTATTTTTGAGTTGATATTCATTAGTGAAATTGATCTAAAATTCTCTTTTTTAGTTGGGTCCTTTCCTGGTTTTGGAATCAGGGTGATGTTTGCTTCTATATAGTTTTACAGTATAGATACAAGTTCATCTTTGAAACTTTGATACAATTCTGGTGTGAAGCCACCTGGTCCAGGGCTTTTTTGTTAGAAGCTTTTTTATTGTTTCTTCAATCTTAGTGCTGGATACTGCTCTGTTCAAGAGATCATTTTCTTGCCTAAGTCTAGTGTGATTCTAGGTATCAGTCCATTTCCTCTACATTGTGAAATTTCTGGGCATAGAGTTTTTTTATAGTAGTAGTCATCAGAAATAATATCTTTTATCTCTGTGATATCAGTTGTTATTTCCTCATTTTATTTCTACTTGAGTTTATAAAATATTTTATTTTATTTTATTTTTAGTAAATCATAACTGTGTACATTAATGCAATCGTGGGATACAATGTGCTGATTTTATATACAATTTGAAATATTTTCATCAAACTGGTTAACATAGCCTTCATGGCATTTTATTAGTTATTGTGTTAAGACATTTATATTCTACATTTAGTAAATTTCACATGTACCCTTGTAAAATGAACCCTAGGTGTGGTCCCACCAATTACCCTCCCTCTACCTATCATCCTCCCTCCCCTCCCTATCCCCCTTTCCCCATATTCTTGGGCTATAATTGGATTATAGCTTTCATATTTTACTTTTCTGTTTCTAGTTAATCTGCCCAATGATTTGTCAATTTTATTTATCTTTTTGAAGAATTAACCTTATGTTTCATTGATTTCCTGAATGATTCTTTTGTTTTTAATTTTATTTATTCTGGTTTAATTTTGGTTATTTCTTTTCTTCTGCTAGGTTTGGGATTGGATTGCTCTTCCTGTTTCGTTTCCTTAAGGCGACTCATTAGGTTGTTGATGTACTCTCTTTTTGTTTTTCAGGAATCTGATGTAGGACTTTTCGGGCATTGTTCCATAGGTTTGGGTAGCTTGCATCTTCATTGTCAATATGTTCACAGAAGTTAATGGTTTCCTCCTTTAACTCTTCCTTGATAACTGTCATTCAGCACAAGGTTGTTTAGTTTCCATGTTCTTGTGAGGGGATGAAAAAAATTATTTTTTCAGTTCGGACTATCGTCAGTCTACCTCTGACAATTTTTGATATTCTACCTAAAAAATTCCCACACAAGTTTAGATGGCTTTAAAAGATGCAACTTCCAGTTTTATTTCAAAGAAACCCTGTATACCCAAGGCAATACTTAGTAATAAAAACAAAGCCAGGGTATCATCCTACCAGACTTTTGGCTATACTATAAGGCCATAGTGATCAAAGCAGCATGGTATTGGCACAAAAATAGAGACAGTGACATTTTGAACTGAATAGAAAACCATGAGATGAAACTAACCTCTTACAGCCACCTGATCTCTGCTAAACCAAACAAGAACATACACTGGGGAAAATAATCCCTATTGAATAGATGGTGTTGGAAGAACTGGATAACCACATGCAGATGAAAATTTTTGTTGGAGTTCAGTTCCACCCTTATTGCTTTGTGGTCTGAGATGATAGAAAATATAATTTCAATTATTTTAATTTTGTTGAGTTTTGATTTGTGTGCTAGGATTTGGTCTATTTTGGAGAATGTTCCATGAGCTGACAAGAAGAATGTATATTCCTTAGCTTTAGGATGGGGTGTTCTGGATATATCTATTAAACACAGTTGTTGTAGGGTCAGTTTAAGTCCCTCGAATCTTCATTCAGTTTCTCTTTAAAGGATCTATCCAGTCCTATAAGAAGGGTATTAAAGTCCCCTACTATTATGGTGTTGTGGGATATCATATTGCTTAAACCAATGAACATTTGTTTCATAAATCTTGGAGCATTTATGTTGGGTGCATAAACATTTAGAATTGAAATGTTCTTTTGTTGTATTGTTCCTTTGGACAGTATGAAGTGTCCATCTTTGTCTTTTTTGACTTTTGTTTAAATCCACTTGTATCTGAAAATAAGATTGTGACCTCTCCTTTCTTCTGATTTTGATTTGCCTGAAATAATTGTTTTCCATCCCTTCACCCTGAGTCTTGATTTGTCCTTTGAGGCTAGGTGTGTTTCCTGTAGGCAGCTTATGAATGGCTTGTGCTTTCTAATCCAATCATCCAGCCTGTGCCTCTTCAGTGGGTAATTAAAGCCATTAACATTTATTGAGAAAATTGATAAGTATAGTGGGGCTCTAGTCATCTTATTTTGTGAAAGTCTGTTGCTAAGTTTTATCCTTTGGGTAACTATGGAAGCTAGCTTTTGTCCTTTAGTTGCTGGGGGTTTACTTTTGTCCTTTATTTGCTGGGGGTTTACTTTTTCATTGAGGTGGTCAGTGTGGAGAATAGGTCTAAGTATTTCCTGTATAGCTAGTTCTGTTGTGGCTATTTTCTTCAATCTTTGCATATCAGTAAAAGATTTGATTTCTCTATTGATTTTAAAGTTTAGATTAGCAGGATATAGACATCTGTGCTAAAAACTGTTTTATTTAAGAAGGTTAAAGTTGAAAAGTTTGACTTGAAAAGTTTCAGCTGAGAAATCCACTGTCACCCTGTTGAATCTGCCCATGTAGGTCAATTGGCACTTACTCCTGGCTGCTTGCAGGATTTTTTTCTTTCATCTTTACTTTGGGTAAGTTTTTAACAATGTATCTTGGAGAAGCTCTGTTGGAGTTGAGACCACCTGAGGTTCAATATCCTCCAGGAAGGAGTGCATTGTAATCTTTGGTGATATTTATGAAATTTTCATTTATGATATCCTCCAATAGGACTTCCATTCCTCTGGAGCTTTCTTCTTTCCATTCTGGGATACATATAATTTATATGTTTGAATGCTTTATGAAGTCCCATAAGTCTCTGAGTGAACATTCTGCTTTCTCTCTTTTCTTTTCTGCCACTTTAATTGTATGTGTTAGCTCAAGACCTTTATCTTGTAGCTCTGAGATTCTTCTTCATGGTCTAATTTATTATTGATAGTTCCTACTGTATCTTTAAGTTCCCTGATCGACTGCTTCAATTCCTTAAGCTTTGCTATATCCTTTCTATATACTTTATGTTTTCCATCCCTAATTTGGTTCTGTTTTTAGATGTCCTTTTGGTTATTATCAACTTTCTCAGTAATTTTCTTTATTGTTTTTATCATCCATATTTAAAATTCTCTTTCCATCATTGCTATATAGGTGAATTCCTCTGCAGTAGCTACCTCATGATTCCTTGGTGTTTGTGTGTCGGGGGGAGGTGCTCCAATTTTTCACATTTCCAGAGTTTTCTGTTGGTTCCTCCTCATGAATGGTTTCTTCTTGTCAGCTCCCTTCCCCTACTTTGTCCTTTCACTTCTTCCTTTTCTTTAAATTACCTTGTCTCTATGCTTAAGTGTTGAAGTGTTATTTTGGTACAGGACCAAAAGGAAGAGAAGGGTGAAGAGAAAGGAGGGAAGAAAGGTAGAAATAGAGAAAAGAAAAAGAAAAGGGCGGTAAAGTGAAATATTGACAAAAATAAGAGAATAACATAAAGAGAGAGACAGTAGTAATAGTATGTGTTCAGCAGGGAGCTTTGACCCACACCCCCAATTCTCAGCTTCTTGGATGCTGACATAGGTGGGGCCCTTGATGTCAGAAGCTCCTTACCAGCCTGAGCAAAATCAAGACCCCACCTCCTTCAAGTAGAGAAAAAAAGAAACAACAGCAGTATGTTGCAGTGGGGACCTACCAATAGCATCCTTCCAAAGGTCAAAGCTAGGTCAATCCCTTAGACCTGGTGATCATGGTCACCTTGAGCCAAGCCAAGGCTGTGGCACCCCAGCCCAGGTCTCCAATTGATGCTCTGTCCCATAAATGCAATACAGATTGACAAAGAATAAAAGATGAAAAAAAGGTAAAATAATAATAATAAAAGTATATAAAAAGAATTGAAAATAAAATTATATAATATGTCTAAATGGTGGGTATGTCTTAGCTGTTATTTGAGAAATTTGTGTGAAAAGAATAAGAAAAGTGGACAAATCTTTACAAAAAGAGAAAAGGAGAGAAATTTAATGGGAAGAAAAACTAAAAGGGAAAGAAAAACTAGAAAAAAACGGAGTTTATATCACTGAAGAAAATAAAATAGAAAAATAAAAATGCATGAAAACAGAACAAACAAAAATCCTTTATGGAAAAATTTGGGAAAAAAGAATAAATGGTGCCAAAAAACTATAGTCAAAATGGAGCAAATGATGAAAAATTATGAATACAAAATAAAAAAATGAAAAATCTAGGGAAAAAAAAGAAAAAAGAAAGAAAGAAATATATTGCTATGTATTGCCTGTACAACAGGTGATGTTCTGGGGGATACAAGGTGCTAATCACATTGCTGGTTCAGCCGTGTAAGATGGAGGCTGGAAGTCACTATCTTGCCAACAAGACCTGGTCCAATCCTTGTGATTTCTGCCTTTAATCCCCATAGGGTTGGGAGCCTAAAGCTCTTGTCAGCCTACTTACTAGACATGCCTTGACCTTTCCAAACAGTGTCCTTTGGCCACACAATGGGTTTCCTAGGAAAGTGTGTTTCACTTAAGTCTCCCCATGGGTGACTGCCCAACTCAGCAGGCATGCCAGAAGTGACCTGTGGCCTTGCACTAGGAACTTGTGGGCTGTTCCTCCCAGGCAGCTATCCCACAATGGCTGTACCTGGATAAAAGCTCTGTTCTGCCCAGCCCCTGGGCACTATTCAAGATCATTTGCTTGTCCAAGCTCTCCCAAGGTAACTGCAGAAATCATGCCCAGTTCTAAAAAAAGAAAGAAAGAAGGCCCACAGGGCAAGCCTTCTGTGTCTGAAAACTTCCCAGAATCAGCTGGCCTCTGCCAACATGCAAGAATTTGCCTTCTGTGGTTGTTCTCCAATTCTTCTGACCTCTTCATTGGCTCCTGGTGTCTCCTGCTACTTCCCTGTGCCCCCAAAGTAATGTTTCTGGACAGGGCTCCCCAGCCAGAAGTGGCTGAAGACCTTTCTCCCCAAAGTCACCATGAGTGGCTGCAAAGAAGATACCTCTAGTTTGACATCTTGCTCCATCCTCTCTACATTGTATGCTTTATTATTTTTTTTTTATAATTCCTCTAAATCTTAGTTAAATTTTCAGTTGTGTATTTCTCCAGGACATACATGTGGAAGGGGGCAGAGTGGGGACAATGAAGGAGAGCTACAAACTTTGCTGTCTCCCTTCCAGTCTCAGCACTCCTCTCTTCGGACATATATGACTCACACATTTCCCTGGAGTCATATCATATAAATTTTTGCCAGGACATTATTTCAAATCTGCTTTGCTAAAAACTATGCTTTTTCAAGAGATGCTTTGTGCATGTTCTTCAAAGTTTATAGCAACTATATCAAATACTAGCACCATTGTACCAGGTTACCCCACCCTTTGGAGAGTGTTGGCTCTCTTGCTACTTCCTCAATAATTTGACACTATCACTCAGTGGTGTGAGGCCTCCTTCTTCCATTTGGGTTGAATGTAGATGCTGCTAATAATTGATTCTGCCATTTTTGAACAGGACTGAAATATGCTGCAGAGTTGGTTCCCCCTTCACTGGAACAGACCTATCAGATTAAGTGCTTGCCAATCCTGTTCCGGGCACCAAATAGAACTTGAGAAGGGCCAAGACTGCCTGAAAGACCTAGAAGTCCTATTCATTTTCTAGGTTTGCCTACATGAGCTCTGATTTCTTCCTTGCTATGTTTTCTGGGGAACAGAAACAGAGATTCAGAAGCTGAATATCTCCTCTCTCTTACCCTTCTCCAAACCACTTTCAACACTAATTTATTTAAATTTGCTTCAGAAAAAAAATAGAAGGTCATAGAAACTCAAAATATTTCTAAGTCTTTGAAAACAGATTAAACTTGTACAAATATCTTCCCAGAATGGAGACTACAACATAGAGACTAAATATGTCCAGGCACATCAAAGGCAGCATTTTTCTCATATTAACCAGATATAAAACCAGCTACCAAGACCAGGGCCTTTGATGAAGCTGATCTAGACAGACCACTATTTATTTGAGAGATGAGATATATCCTGTGTTTGCAGAGTATCAGAGCTGCAATGGGAGAATTTCTAAATTTTAAGGAAAAAAACCCTATAATCTGTATATGCTAGCAAGATTTCTTCTATAATATACAGCCACATACAGGCATAAGTAAAATGCTTTAGGTTTAAAGTATGGCAAAATGCTTTCAAGGTAGTATAAAATACAAAAGCACCAGTTTGGAAGTTTGAATACTGGCTTATTTTCATACTAGTTGGGTGATCTTGGGCTATTTATATATTATGGGTTGACATTTTTTACCCTTACAATATACATGAAAATGTATATTTTTGGCACATGTCAGATGCCTATTAATGGTAGCTCATGTTCTGACCCAATGAAAATGGAGTCCTAAAGCATGCCAAAGAATATTCATGATGAATCTTTGGTTCTATTGTTTGTCTTCCTGTTCCAGTAGTTACATTTAAGCACAAAACTATAACATAAACTTAAGATTACAAAATCTTGCCAATTAAAGAAAAGTATAAAGATAATCTCTGAAGAGAAAGTTTGTGATTTTTCCTCCCCGAATTCCCAGTCTTTGGCCAGGTCTTTGCCTTTGTTTTTTGTAAATATTTTTGAAGATTTTATTGCAAACCAAAATTGGTTTATTGCACACACAAAAAAGTGTGGTGGGAGAAGGATTGTATGTATTATAATTACAGTATATTAAAATGGTGGTTTACATTACAAATAAGCCCATAAGTTTAAATATACTAGTGTTATAACCCAATGTATAGATTTTCTTTATACAATACATGCAATTATCAGGAATGCAAAAAAAAAAAACCCCACAAATAATGCCCATTTATGACATTTTTAAAACAATGAAAACACCAACGGCTCTGACTGACAACTGGGGCATTGGTCCATAAAAACTCTTTCTAAAAATAGAAATATTTGTAGCAGCAATGCTTTCCTTAAGCATCTGAATATAAGTCATTGCAAGACCATTTCAATAAATTTTAGTTTTAACTATATCTTACAAAAAAAAGTCAACACATAAATTTATCTTCCAAATATGGAAGAAACAGTGTCCCATGTTGTAGTGTCCTGCAAGTGTCACATTAATGCTTATAACAAAATCCATCATCTGTGATCAAGCATACCACACTCATTCCACTGTTCACAGAGGAAGTCCACAAGGAAAAAGTAAAGAACTGAAACACTTTGCAATAGGAAAAGCTTTGGCGCTAACACAATCTCTTCAGAAAAGGCACATTTCATAATATGCGTTATCACAGCCTAAATAGACCTGCAGGAGGACCTTCTTAGAACACTGCCTTCCTTCTCACAAGACCCCTGCATTTAAGGCAGCACTCTGATGCTCATTTCAGAGATAGCACCACGTTGGAAGTAAGAATAAAAATGAAAACGTCATGAGCTCACTGAGGATGTGTTATTCCAAAAGCTTCCAGCAAACAGTGTGCAAGATTGCTAAGCTTCCAGAGATGTGCAAATTCTCTTTTAAAGATGTCCTGTCAGCCGGCTGCTCCACTGAAAGGCTAACTAAAACATTTAAAA